>BMAO01011535.1:0-19485 GCA_019973975.1 Trichonephila clavata | reverse complement strand
ATTTTAATTAAAAAAATACAGAAAAGTATAAACAGCAGGATATAAAAAAAACAAAATTGATCTAGTACAAAAATTAAATTATGCAAATAATTCTTTTTCTTTTAAGATAAAACAGAGCATGATACCCCTAGTGAAGTTCATAATTTTATAAATCCCCTATAGACTAAATTCATGTTACGTCATAATCACATGATAATTTTAAACCACGTGTTTTTAGCCAATCAAGTTCAAAAGCACATGTGACGTCATAGTCACGATAAATGCAATTATCTATTTTCAGCAAATCAGTTCATGCACTTCGTTGTTGCCAAATTATGCTTTTTACAGAAACTTCTTTTTTTAAAAAAATCAATATTTGTCACTTTATTTAAAAGAACATGTATAAAACAAGACTTTTTTTTCTTTAATTTTAAAATCTTTTTGCAGAAATTTCTTTTTATAACTCTTGAGCATCTTTACCCAACTATGCAATTTGAAATTTTACCTAAGTTAGACAAATAGAATAAAAAGTACGAGCTAGTTTATTGTCCGTTTTGAATTCAATGTAGAACACGTGTTTATATTATCATGTGACCGTCATGAATTTAGTCCATTTGCTACGCGCATCAGCAGCATCTATTTCTTTTAAGAAATAAAACTTTTTTTGCTTTTGGTTTGAGAACGTGAAATGTAAACTCGTACTCATAGATCGTTCACTGCAGTTATCTCGTCTTTCTAAGAACAGGTTTATGAAGCTTATCTAATCTCAGAGTCGGATAAATATAACAACTTGTAAAGGAAACTTTTAACTAGTTAAAGCAGTAAACGGTTAAGGACACGTTTTGTAATTTTCTTCCTCCAAGGTTGCCAGTACAATCGAGATTTCATAAGCGATATCAAAAACAATATATACAACAAGCTTAATTTTGTATGAAATAAGATCGCCCCAACAGGGGTTCCTATAAATTTACTAAGAGCTTAAAATCTTAGATAATTTTCATTCTAATAAAATAATTCCAAAATAGACACATAGATCCAGTTAGATTGAAACGGAATACATCTTGACAAAAAGACAGTAAAAAGTATATAAAAAGAATAAAAATATAATTATAACAAAGATTGTCAGAACAGCCATTGCATATTTACAAATATTAAAATAGTTTTTAAAAGTAAATTTAAATCATAGGCTATCAACTTGGGCGATATCTCCCCCTTGTGGGCGTTGGAGGCTTTCAAGGGGGCAGTGAAAGACCCAAAGAAAATTAGGGGGCGCTGAGATGACACGGAGGGGTTTGGGCAGATTAACCAAAAAAGATTTATTAAAAAACACGCTGATTTACTAACAAAAGTAAACTTTAATACTGTTTACTTTTGTTGATTGTATATATTTAAATTATTTTTATATCACATGTGTACGAAAATTCACATATTTCGGTATTTCGGGAAGTGGATGAAAACCTTTAAGATTACATTTTGCATTCAGACCTGCATTAAATTGAATGATATAGTGCTTTTTAATTTCTGTAGTGACGGGTTGTCTTTGTCTGTGAAGAGTAGGAAAAATGTTGCGTCCATTGCATTTCATTACGTATATTATCCAAGAAACATAATCAAATATGTTAACCCGAAATTAACGTGTTTCTTTAAAGGCTGAAACTGTTAATCTATATTTATTTTGAAAGCAATAGTTTATTATGAATTACTTCGTATCATCAAACCCCCTACCTGTCTATATAACAGGCAAGCTAAAACTTTTATTCCACTTTTTTAAATGATGAAATTCAGTAGCATTTCAATTCCAATACTATCTCTCTCTATCCTACCTATGACTAAAATATATAATATTACACACATTTAAATATATTTGAGCCTACAGCTGTTTCAGATTCGCAAGTAAAAAATTGGGGATTTAGAGAAAAATTCAATTAAAAAATATATTCTATTAGTAACAGAATATTTTTTAAAACTTGATTCTTGTTTTCACCGTGTAATATGTACTCTCTTATTTCTCTAGAGTGTGACGGGGCGGTATCGAAATATTTACTAGAAAAGGGGGTGCCACTTCAAAAAAGGTTGGGAACCTATGATTTAGATCATGAAATAATAAAGTACACATATCTGAAGTGCCACACAAACACGTTTTCCTTGCGGCGCTTAAGGCTGTTATCGCCATTGTGGACAAAACGCAGATCACCCATTTTCAAACAGGAAAAATTGCCTCAATTTTTATAAAAATTTGTGACATTGTACAACCCATGCATTGGCTTATAATATAGTGCTTTTAAAACTTCAAAATATTTCATAAATAATCAGTTTTTTTCTTTTAACATGTAAAAGAAAAACTCATTTAGTATTACGATATAAAAGAAAATGCGAAACACATTTTTTTAAAAGAAAAAATGTGTCAACTGGGATAAAAATGAGTGTAGTATGATAAAATAAGTGATTCTCTACAGCAGGGGTGGACAGACTTTTCCAGGGTACGAGGTATTTCTAATTTTTTCAAGGTGTTGCGGTCCACCCAGTATCAATGGCATAGGGGAGGGGAGGTTCCACGGGTCCTGACCCTCCTCCATAGCCCTTGATTTTTTTCCAATCGATTCTAACCCCATGCATATAGTACGTAAAATTTAATTAAGTATTTGAAATTTTAAAAAAAATTGTATTAATTAATGCGAATTATTTATTCAATAATTTATTTCTTACTCTTCTTTGTTCCCGACAATCTACAAAATGAAAAAAAATATATGTTTGGCTGTACGTATTGGGGATAGGATATGAAAATGATAGACATTCGACCCTGGATCACCACGCCGCAACCCTTTTTTAAAAATTCGCGAGTGCGCCCACTGCCCAGTGTTGTAGTTGTGGTGAGGTAAGTAAAAGGTCAAGGTTATAATATTTATTCTGAAAATGTACTTACCTACTTAAATAAAATGAAAAAGTCACTTTTTTGAAACCGCGTTTAAAGCAAAACGCAAAATACAAACATACCAATAATAGCCACAAATCTAGTAATATCTAATGATGCACCTATTACCAAACAATTCAACATACATTAAAATATAAAACATTTTCATCTAAAGTTAGTTTTCGAAATTATGATCAGTAGAGACTTATTGAATTTTATAGTCTGCGCACTCTCTGTCAGCAAATCTGAAAAATTTCCGTACATAATTACTTAACTGCTCATCTTCAGGCGGTCACTCCAAACTGTCTAAGCGGTACACCTGTCGATCGCGATCGACGTAATGCCCACCCAGGCTCTACAGGATCGTGAAGCCAGAATATTAATGTCTGAGTACTTTTATATGTGAAAAAATATTCCGAACTTGGGTCCTGTTCTTTAATATTAGCCGAAGACAGCCTTAAACTCATTAGTCATATTAACGGTAGTCCTCAACTCTCGAGTCGGGTGCCGGTTCGTGGATCAAATGGTACTGGGCCACCCAAGAAACATTAAATTATTTCTATTTTATACATGCTGTGGTGTATTTCTCTCTAGTTTGGGCAACTGTCCACGGAAATTCTTTCATATTCATTTTTGGTGTAACTGTATTTTATTCTGAAGGCACATTAAAATAAAATAAAATCATTAAGTCAAAACAATCTAAAACATATACAATCAAGTTTTCCCTCCCCTTCAGAGCGGTAAAATTATGAAACGTTAACCGATCCGCGGGGGCAAAAGGATTGGGTAGCACTGATCTATAATGTCGAGTTCAATCCCGCCTCCTAAAAAGCAGGAGGAAAACTTCGTTTATTTAATTTATTTATGTGAAACGGAAGAAAACTTCAGAGCTGTATATTAGACGAAAGGTCGACAACCTTTAAAATTTCACAGACCACTAAATGAATAATTTTATATTTGGTTGATCACTCTTATTATGGACAACTATTATTATATTATCACTTATTTACGTCTCTATTTAACAAGAACTTCACGAAAAGCAAGAAAAAACCGGCAACGCACAGCAATATCAACCAACTGAAATATTATGCCACCAATTTACCCCATAGTTGCCAACTCTCATTTACAAAAATCGATAGAAATACCTCCAGAAGGAGATAAAAAATTTAGTAACTCAGAAAAAATTTCGCTAAAAGCAGTTGCTGAATTTCTTCTAAAAAATGTATAATCCATATCCTATAAGTACGTTTACTATTCGTCATCTCTGGAACTGAAATCTGCATAAAAATGTAAATAATATTCCAATTTTTCTGCGGATCATCAAAAATTTTTCACGGACCACCGGTAGGTGACCGCTGCCGAGACTGTTAACAAAACTATATTACACTCTTTAGCGCAATCACTCGAATCGAACAAGGTTTGTCTCAAATGCACCTTTATAAGGTGCTCATAAATAAATAGGTCAGAGGTGGGCATTAAGTCGATTGCGATCGACCGGCGGACCACCAAAACATTTTGGGGTGACCACCTAAAGAGTAGTTGTTAGTAATTTATACACCGAAATAATCTACATGCTGTCCACCAATCTTGAACAAGTCTTCTACGACTATAACTATGAGCACCAACTTTAGATAAAAATGTTTTATTTTTTAATGTATTTTGAATTGTGTTTGATAATAAATGCATCACATTTGCTATTATTATTATGTTTTGCTTCAAAAGTGGAATCTTAAAACTGTAAGTTTATTTTATTGTAGTTATGTAGGTAAGTGCATATTCCGTATTTGTTATCAAGTAATAATGTGGAACGCAATACCTTAAAAAAATTAGAAGTAGCCTGTACTCTGGAAACGTTTGCCTCTCCCCCCCCCCCCGGTTCAAATGCATATTCTGGACAATAGTTAAATTGTGGGAAAAGAGTTATCTACTTAAAAAATATAATTTTATTGTTGTCTGCCAGCGAAAAAATCTCCCGCGCTCCTACTTCAAGACCACCATCTACTAACCATTTTAAATTCGTTTGAAAGTAACACGAATTCCTGTGAAATTATTGATTATTTTCTTAACTCTAAGCACACACACATAATAGCATCAATAACAATGCAGTAATATATATCGGATGTGATAAAATTTTAAGTTGCCTTGTATTCACTTCCTGCCCTTGCAATTGCAAATATTTTTTCTTATTTTGTAGTTTTTTTGATTTTCGCGTCAGTCAGTTTTTATATTTTAAAAAGATGCATCTCAAAATCCTTTTTAAATGAGATAAATATAATCAGAGATAGAAATTTTAAAAAAAAATCTTTTCTTGCATTATGGATGTACTCTGCATTGGATTTAAACAAATACAGTAGTCTACATTTTAAAATCTGTCGCCAAAAGCCGCCGAGTAGCAGAATAGGGCGACGTGAATATTCACTCACTCACAACCATTTGAAAAAATCATTAGAAATTCCATAAGACAATGATAGGCAAATGAGACCCGCAAAGAGTTTTTATGCGCCAAGACGTCAGAAAATCGGCACTTAATCGAGATTTCTTTCCCTCGTGCTATTAAAGAATCGTGTTTATTTCTTCATTATTAAGAAAACGAAGTACCTGAAAGTGTTTCTGCTAAGAAATCGCAGAGTACGGGTTCAGGGTTTCAGAGACTAGGTTCGGAGACCAATTTTTTAAAAATTGATTTTCAGAATAAATTTATAGTGTTAAAGAACATAAATAGGCTTAAGAAGTCAGAATTATTAAATAAATATCATGTATCACTCTTTGTTTTTGAAAAAAAAAATTTATTTTTATGAAATTTTAGCAAAATTTATAAAGTTAAGAAAAACGCCATAAATAAAAATAAATTGCACATTATGCAATTTTAATTTCATTAATATATTTCTTGATCCCTCTGAAGTGTCACAAACCGCAGGATAAAAAATATTTTAAGAAATAAATTATTAGCATTTATTTACTCGTATTAGCATTTAAATTTGATGATAATGATTTTTCATCCAAATTACTGCATGTTTTAAGCTAAAAATGGCTGTAAAATGTGATGAAATGTAGGTGTTTTAAAACCTGCGGTTTGTTACACTCTGTAGGGCCCATAACATATATATTACAAATTTCATCGAATTTGATTGGATTGTTTTGGAGATATCCCGCGTTTTTCGTGCACAAATTATCGTAAAAATTTCATTTTTCAAAAAACGCATTAAAAAATATTATAAGTTATATAAAGTAAATGCTATAAAAACAACTTAAAAAACTCTAGTTTTATGTGTTAGTCCTTCTTCCACAATAGTTATATTTCTTTTTTTTCCTAATAGCCCAAACATTACCAAACATCAAACACCTAAAAAGCACTTTTTCAACCTAGTCGGATACCTTAAAAAAATTAAGCCTCAGTTCAATACTGGTGATATGGATACAGTACTTAAGAAGCTCTACAGCTTGAACTTACTGGCTTGAAGTCAGGTTACATTGTGAAGAAAACATTTGATGCTAAGACATTGCATTTTACAAATCTATTTCAGCGGAAAAATTTACATGTATGAAGAAATTTGCGGGGAAATTGCTCCCGAGTCAATATATATTTGTGAACAAAGTTTTTCTTGAATGAAGATAACAAGAGTAAATATAGAAGCAATTTGGTTGAAATATGCTTGTAGGCTTTGATGCGAATTTAATAAAGCAATCTTACTAGTGATTTTAAAAAGAGTTGTAGAAAAATATAACAGGATACATTTGTCTCATTAAAGTGATTCTAAAATTAAATGTTCTCGCAGCTATTAGACGATAGAAAATTACTATAATAAATAAATTGAATAAAATTGTTACTACTTTATATAACTTATATTTATTATTTTCTATAAAGAATACAGTCATTTTAGAAAAGTGCAGCCCCCCCCCCGATACCCTCCGTTTTCACAATGTGGACCACGAGCTAAAACAAGTTGCCAATTCTGCCATAAGAATAATATTACATGATTAATATGACCAGGAACGTCTTAAAGCATGCGCCAACTAAGCCCGGGCCCATGGCCTCGCCTCGTATCGCTCTTAACTCAGATTTAATAATATCCTGATTCAAATAATATCAATGGTCAAATGTTTTTTTCCAGTTGAATTCTCCGAAAAACTGGAAATTTCCAACGATATGTCAACTGGCCACATGTGATGACCGTCGTCCATGTATAGGCCTAGGACTACCACCATCCACTATTATTACTCATTCAGTCTAAAGGCATTAGTCGGTCGAGCCGGTTTGTGCGATTGTAAGTCATGCGCATTTATATGTTTTGAGTTGTTGTTTGTACGAATATTTGACAGCGTATGCTATGTACTGTCTACTGTTAAGGATCAGTTGGTGGGGCGTACATTTGTGTAGGGGCCCTGGTCAGGAGCGTAGCTACCTCTGTATCAATGATACGGGCCTCCAAGCTACAAGGCCCCCAACATGTGTAAGCAAAATATCGTGAAATGTTAAGGAGACTCCAAAAAGGGTCCCGAAAGAGTTTTGAAAACTGGCCCAGTTTGGACTATCTACGCCAGAGGCCCAGAGCCTACTTTTATAAAGGGACCAAGGGCCTACTTTTGTATAGGTACCCTGGGCCTCAAGAAGTCTTAAGACGTTTCTCAATATGACGCGTTTAAATAGAAGTCTTATACAAAATAAAATAATTAAAAAACGAGAAAAAATTAGTTAAATAGAACGAAATTTCTTCTATTTGCTATCTCACTCCTGACTTGATTTTTTTTTTTTTACAAAAAATAAATAAATCCCAAATCTAAAAAACCTTTTTTTTTTTTTTTTTTTTTTTGTCCTTACCACCAAATGCAATGTTTTCATCAAAACACCTCAAACAAAGTGAGATTACTGAGTGACTATTCAGAAAGCAATCCCTCATAAAACAAACAGAACAAAAAAGAAAAAAGATGGAACATAAACGAGAGCCACTGGATTCATTTACCGACTAAAAACCGTTCGATTTCACTGGGTAAGGAACTGTCACATAAAACTCGAAATAGATTTCAATTGCTCATAAGACTCTTATACTAGGTTCGATTGATCTCGGAAAAGAGAATCATTTGCGTGGGTGGACGTAAAAGACGGTTAAGTTTATTCTCTGTGCAAATGACTTCAGACCATTATTCAGTTGAAATGCTGCCATTAAATCGCCGAGTTTTATTTTTAAATGCTCACGACCAGGAGAGTTCGGATTTTTCTCCTTTTCTATTGGGGAACACTGGGAGTCGGGGTCTCGCTCGCAAAATTGAATAAATAGGGTAGAAGATTTCGGTATTTTGTATTTGGGGCTGCTCCCATCAAAATTTCTCCTAATAATACACTGGCACCTTTAAAATCTGACAGAATGATAAAATAAAACTTTTCTAATAATTAAGAAAAACGATCATTTGTCTCTTGTTATAAATGCTCCTAACCAAAAACAACGGCAATTTTGATTTAAAAATATAATAATAATCTTTTTAATACTATCTGCAATGATATGTTGAGATTGGGTGCTTATCAAATTCTAGATAGCCAGTTTATCAGTATATGAATAATAATAAGAATGTATAGTTGGTGTACATCGAATTCCCCCCCCCCCAAATTAAAAACCTACCTAAACGGGAAAGATTTCTCTGATATATAGATAAAAAGTCTGATATATAGATAAAAAGATGAAGTTAAGTATTGCCACAAGGGAAATGAAGTTCAGGTATTTGGTCTTTTTTTTGTGGTTAAAAAAATTAAAGTAATTTTTGTTAAGGAAAAACAGGCATTATATATAGTACTTTTTAACATTTCCCGCGATGAGAAAACACCAACTAAATAGCTAGAAAAAATACAAGCACATTTAACAGATTTTTTAGCGTTGAATTTGTAGAACCCATATTGTAGAAATTGCAGTGCACAATGAAGCGGAAGACGGAAAAAAGTTGAATTATTTATTCGACTTTAAATAACTCCCATTTCTAAGGAATATCACTATTAAAGCAAGGCAGTATGTTCTTTAATGTCTTTCATAACAATGTATTTTTGTGAAAAATATTTCTCAACTTGAGTGGTTAGAAAATAAAATATAAAAACAAATTAAACGACATTTGAAATGCGACGGATAATTTCACTAGATCTAGATTTCGAACACATAGTGTATAAAAATGCAAGCACATCGTAATGCAGGTGACACTTAAAGCCCAAATTAATATTGTTGAGTAAATTGTGACGGCACACAACAATAAAATAAGTTTAAATGAATTTTACTTATTTGTAATACGCTATGTAAATTTGTTTGAAATAATAATTTTCAACGTTAATAAAATAACATGTACGACCAAGGCAACAATATGTTTATTGAGTAATTCATTACAAATTAATTATAAAAATATACACATTCAATGTGAAATTTAAGCAGAACGATATTTGATAGTTTCGTTTGTATTGGGTCATAAAAATGATAATGCTACTCTCGTTACCTACATTTACAAGTCTCGATCTCTCTTTCTTTTTGTTTTATAATTTTTAATTCTGTCAATGCTGAAAATCCGGAATTCACATAAATAAGTTGCAGAAAATTGTAACTATATTTTTAAAGCTTTTTTTAAGCTATTATGGGATAATTGCCCCTTATTTTAATTCGAAATGAATTAATTGATCCTTCAGAATCTAGATTATTACAGAGCCAAATTAATATTTCCTCTTCATTCAAATTTCATTAAAAAACATGTGTATCTGTTATCACAAATGGATTAAGAACCCAATCATTTTTTTTATCCATTTATCCACGAAAGGATAAGCTAAATATACCACGAATATCCTTAGTTCATTTCCAGAACAGCCGAATGATTCGGTTCCGAATTTTATTATTATTGTTATTATTTTTGGCAACAAAAGTGCCGCGGCACAGCGGTTGAGAATCACGGCTCTGAGGGTTTGCCATGAATGAATTATTTATTGAATATAGATTGGGAAAACTAATTTTTTCATCTTTTTACATGAAAACATTTTCACCAGAATATTTTAAACATACACAGTCGACTCTCGATTATTCAAACCTTCGATAATACGAACCTCCCGATATTTCGAAGTATATGCTCAGTCCCCAGAAAAACTCTTGATATTTCGAACTAAAACAATGCGATTTGGTAAACTCAACATTTCGAAGTAAAATCTGTGACTGGCCAGACTACAACACGCTATAATTCGAAGTCATCTTATAAAACTCTCGACAATTCGAACACTCACTATCATGTGCCGTCCTGTAATAAACAAGTTGGAGCTTACAAGGTTTACGTTGTGTCGTCTCTACATGTCTCCCCTGTAACGCAGGCCTTTTAATGACCATCTGTCTGCTACTCCTTCTAAGCGTTTTCTGGTTCCTCAGGCGGAAAGACAGTTTTATTATTTTCATTCCTTTTAGTAGACAATAGACCACCACACCTGTTGTCAGCGTCCATTTCTTTCGTTTAACACGTTGCCTTGCTACACATGTGTTAAGAAAGGATGGTCCGCTTTTGTGTTTTATTACATAGTTTCAAATTTAAATGTGTTAGAAAAAAATTTCTCTTTGTGTATTTTGGGAATTTTCCTACCCTCTTGATAATTCGAAGTTTTTCATTGGTCCCTCCAACTTCGAATTATCGAGAGGCCCAACTGTAATTTTAAATTATATCGTACAATTATAATGAATTCACAAGCGCAAAAATAATAATTCTCCCCCAATTCAAAACATAATAATTCTCTTCTTCACGAAATTAAATAATCTGTATAAGATAGTGAAGTGTTAAAACAGAAAACGGCGGTAATCCATCACAAATTTAACCTAAAATAAACGTTTAACAAAGAGGAGAGGAAAAACCAAGAATCTTCCTCCTTCATTTCAGCATATTTTATCTAGTTCCGTGCCGTCCAATTAGATCAATAATTTCGCCATTTCGCAGAATAGCCCAAGGCTGTTCGTTAAAAGTAGTTTGTTTTACACTGATTGCATTTTACTGATCAGAAATAAAAATCATGATTCTCCTGGAAATCGAAAGGAAAGGAATTATTCTTGTGCAAAGGCATCGTTTGAGATTTAAATAAAAGCGAATAAACTGTTATATACCACAAACAATTCAAACCTTTAGTCACGTTTTCAAAGAATATTCCTTCCACATTGAAATATATCTTTCTCTGATTTGATCCTCCATTCATAAAAAACACTATTTAATATATTTTTGCAATAAATAAATCAATGATAAATAATCAATAAAATTAAAAATAATCGATATTTTAATTTGCATTGTCTTTTTTAACATCAAATTGTTCGATGCCATCCATTTTGTGTTATTCTTTTCACCATCGGAATGTGCGTCGAAAAAGCTGAATATCCTCTTTATGATGTTCTTCATTTTCGATGATGTGTAGCATTTCCGAATAGTAGCTGTATTATTCATTTCTCTACGGAATATGCGTCAATAATAATCTTTTGAGCTTTGAACAAACTCCAAAATGTCTTTTTTTACCATAATTGGAGCTGTACACACATAATCATCATTCATGCATTCTTCTGATGATACAATAGGACAGTCTAATGATACAGAAACTTTATCAACATTTCATTAAGTGTTCATTCACGAAAAGGAAATCTTTTCGTGTTAAGAGAAAAAATCCATGAAAATAAATACAAAATAGTTTGCCGGGACCGTTGTATTATTTCGTGTTAACCGATACTTCGTCTTAAGCATTTTTGCGTTCAACATATTTCATTATATATGCATTTCTCTCGTAGGTTTTATATGAAATGATAATTCCTTGTTTTAGAATCTTCTGGTTAAACCAAAACAGTAGAATCAATCCATAATAAAGAGATTTGCTATAAAACGCTCAACACCATTAAGTTAAGAAGGAAAAATAAAAGAGGAGCAATTTAATAAAAAAATAAATGCAAACATTTAAATAAGAAATACATTAAACTTCGTAAGTTAACAAGTTAAGGAAAAAATCCGAGCAAAATTCCGAAATATAATCAAAATTAGGGTCTCAATTTTGAAGAGGATGGATTGATTCACCAGGAAACTGCTGACTTTTATTCTGGATTCTTCTCTCCTTTCTTCTATGTGACGACAGCGGAAATGACGTCACTAACTTCTCGCGACATTTTTATCTAGGATAGCATGAACTACTTTCGCAGTTAAGTAACTTAATACGCGGAGTGCGACCAAGTGCGATTTCTGCGATAAAACGCCTAATCAAACACGAATTGGATATAATGAAAGGAGCAATTATGCTGGAGTATTATTTTGGGAATGTTTATCTGTGGAAAGAAAAATATTCGTTAATTTGTTTAAGACATGGAAATCAAAAGTGCGTCTGTCACAAGAACACAAATTTGACGTTGTATTTACTGATTTGATAGAATTATTCCATATACAAACAAGAAATGGACGAAGAATGAAAGATATTGAAACTTTGTGAAGAATCGTAACACTTCAGCATTCTTTCTCATGTTAATTAACATTCTTTTATAAGCTTCACTAGTATGTAACGGAATCTTTGAACTTAATATGTTTTTACCCGCTTTAAAAGGTCAGATTTATTTGAAATTTCGCTCACTTGTCCAGGTATGATGACAATGCAATAATTTAATAATTTTGATTGGTTGTCCTGATCAGGATCATCAGGATTAACGAATTCCAATTTTCAGATTCCATCCCGCATCTAGCGACTCATTTTCCCCCAACATTTATAAACCCCGTGCACCACGCAATGTATAACACGGGGGCATACAACACAGACAGAAGAAAGGGGATTACAACACAAACAGCCATGCCTTCTCCGGGATTCGAACCCAGTCCCTACGACACCGCAGTCAGCTTCACTGACCACTATACCGGATGGGCGGATGGCGACTCATTTCAGATCCCATTTCCAGATTTGACGACTAAAAGATTAAGTTACAACTTAATTCGATTAACTATAAAAGGGTGTTATTTTTTAAACTATAATTTATTATTTTATCTTAACTTTACAAACAGATCAAGTACAAGTCTAATATCAATAGAGAAGTATAGTATTATCACGTGATAGTATTTATCACGTGACCGTCTCTCTCTCTCTCTCTCTCAATAATTTAACCCGTTATATAAGCATCTAATAAAAACGTTTAATATTTCAGTAGATTTAAAAATAATACAATTAATCAATGATAACAATTCTGTGAGAATCACGGAGTTTAATTTAATTGAAACAATTATGATATTTGTAAGCATTCCCACCTTTATACATTTTATTAATCATGCCTCTAATAAACCCACCTTTTAAAACATTACCAATTTATTTTAAAATACTGGAAAAACTTTTTACTATCATTGAATATGTCCATTAAAGCATAAATATAAGCGAAGAAATTTAAGATTCTTCACAATAATACCTGGTAGTCTACCACAGGATCGCGACGTAATTTCTCTCATCGCGTTTCATTTTCTCCCGCTTTATTTGCTCTTTCACTTTCCTTCTTCACCCACGAGAGTTGAATTATTTTACAAAGAAGCATTTTTACTTTTAAGTAATATGTATATATTGATGAAACTAACTTTATTCGTCTACGTAAAATTTGTATTACAGCTGAAAAATAACTCAAAATTAAAGACTAGTACAACTTTAGTGCTTACGATTTGAAAAATCCTGAATATTAAATTTACTTAGTTTTCGAATACAGATTTATCCATCCCCCCTCCAGAATATAATTTTAATTTGTTTCTTTCATTAATCATCCTACCCAGATTACCTTTTTACACATCACTCAATAAGTCCCGGGCCTAGCATATAGATGGCGATACCTTCTAACTTTTCTAAGCCTAACCTAGTAGTACTAACTTTCAAACGGCATGTGTCAAAATTTCGAGAGAATATCTTGTTTAGTTATAAAGTTACAGTGGTTCTTTGTGGCAACTGTTTGGAAACCATGGGTGAAAAAGAATTTCGTGTGCTAATCAAACATTGCTTTCTGATGAGGAAAAACACTGTTCAAGCAAAACAATAGCTTGATAAATGTTACCCGGACTCTGCTTCATCGCAAACAACTGTTAAAAGACGGTATGCTGACTTACGTGGTCGTACAGACACAAACGACGTTGAACGTTCAGGTCACCCAAATTCTGCAGTTGTTCCAGAAATCAAAAAAGTGCATGGAATCGTTTTAGCCGAACATAAATTAAAGTTTCATGAGATAGCAGAGAATTTAAAGGTATAAGAAGGCAGAGCATTTGCTATTTTGCACGATCACTAGTCAATGAGAAAGCTGTGTTCGAAGTGAGTGCCGCGTTTTCTCATTGTTGATCAAAAACAACAACGCATCGATGATTCAGAGCGTTGTTTGGAGCTATTTAAGCAAAATAAACAGGATTTTCTCCGTAGATATGCGACAGTGGATGAAACATGGATACATTACTATACGCCTGAATGAAAAAGATCGTCAGCTGAGTGGACAGAAGCCAGTGATAGGCGTCCAAAGCGACCAGAAACTCAAACGTCAGCTAGCAAGGTTATGGCGTCCGTATTTCGGGATGCTCTTTTGATTTTGTTTTTGACTACTTTGAGAAAGGCAAAACAATTAATAGTGAATATTACATGGCGTTCTTGGATCAACTGAATGAAAAAATAAAGAAAAAACGTCCTCAAATGCAAAAGAAAAAGAACTGTTTCACCAAGACAATGCTTCGTGACACAAGTTCATGAAAACGATGGTCAAATTGATCGAATTGTACTTCGAATTACTTTCCCACCCACCGTACAGTCCAGATCTGGCCCTCAGTGACAACTAGCTGTTTTCAGATCTTAAAAGAATGCTGTAGGTAAAGAGATTTGTTACAAAGAAGTAATTACTGAAATAGAAGACTATTTTGAGAGCAAAGACAAATCGTTCTAACGAAAAAGGTATTAAAAAATTAGAAGAGCACTGGCTGCATGTATCACTCTTGAAGGAAAGTATCTTGATAAACAAAGTTCAATTTTGCAGAAAAGTTGTTGTTTTATTAGTTAGGCCCATGACTTATTGAGCGATGTGTTACATAAATATTGCTCCCGTGTCAATCCCAGTAAATTATTATTTAAATAAAGCTAGAAATACACAAAATTGGATCAAATTAGAGATAGAATATTATAAAAACAATAAAAAAAAGTATTTGAAATTCTAAGTGATGATTTTTCCGAAATTCACATTCATTTTTTTAAAAAAAATCAAATTTAAGCAATTTTTTAGCCGGAGACATGATGTCACGTTTACTCTGAATGCGAAAATCTATGTTTCATATAGTTTCTTGAAGGATTGTTACATGTTTTTATTACAATTGTATTTATTCGTTGTTATATTTATTCCGTCTTTATAATTTGCGGCAAAATTACAAATTTTTTTGAATAAATCATCCTAAAAGTATATTACTTTAAAAAGTTTCATGTTCGGTTTGGCAACCCGGATTTGTTTATAGTACTATTTCAATGTCTGATATCAATCTTTTTCAATAATTCGATCTACTCCATTTGTCACTGGTTGCATCTTCATTAAAAATAATTTAAGATTATTATTCGTTTCTTTTTGTAAACATTTCACAGTCAAAAAACAAAAGCTTGATTTTTAACCGTTTAATAAAACCAATTCAAACACTATATAATTACAATTATAGATATAATAAAGAAATAAATATAATATAAATATATCCACTGGATAAAAATTCCAATTGTCCGTCTTTTAAATTTTGCTGAACGATACAAACAACTGAAATTAAAGCGAAGTATTAAATACATGGTATTATCACAGAAAGGCAATTTCGTAAAAGTCAAATTAAATAACTGAATTCAATTACAAGATCCGGAACATTTAAAATACTCTAAGAGAGATTTAATTCGTTTAATACATAGTAATCTTGTTTTCACTCGAGCTGATCTGTCACATTCAGATGTAGTTATCTCTTTCAGAGCCAAAGATCTTTAAAATTGTAAAATGTTTGCTGCTCCTCTAATAATGAAGCATTTCAGAAATTTAACAAAAAGTATTCATTTGCGAAATTATTAAATATGTAAAATAAATAGGTTGTGGATCCAAAAATTTTTTAAGGAATTTCAAAATTTACCTACGTTGAAAAGATGTTTTCTGGTATATAATATAAATAGAAAAATAAAATAAAATGTATTTTTATGTTACATTATTATATTATAAGAATAAAACATAAAAATATATAAATATTCAAAAAGAGGGAGAATCGTTGAACACGAAACTGAGGGGGACTGAAATATTTTTTCATATAAAAAGAATTTCGTGTTAAGGGATATTGCAAAAAAAAAAAAAAAAAAAAAGGAATCATATAGCAACAAAATTAAGTTTATTAGAGCCCATTTTATTCACACAGAGATGTGCATATGCATGTATTTAATAAAAATCAATGAAACTAAAACATTCACAAGAACTTGATGAAATTTAATACAATATTTTCAAGTTTTTAGAAAAACAAAACATTGAGTTTTTGGAAAATAACCTGATATTTTCTTTGCATTGCGTTTTTTGGTATCAAATTGTCCTTGATTTAATACTCTCTAAAAAAGTCAATTGTCGTTCATTATGTTACTCATTTCACCAATGACAAGTGCGTCAAAATAACTGCGTATACTTATGTTCATGATATTCCCACATTTCGGATGTTTTTGTGTGGCGTTTTCAGGGGGAGAGGGTGAAAGAAGCCTAAATAAACAAAACTGCTTCGTATCACAGGCTGTTACGAGGGTATTTCAAAGCCAAGTTAAAGTTAGCCTCTGTTTTACGAAACACGGAAAACAATTTCTCTTTCATTTCACACCCCTTTAAAATCTCGCCTGCGTGGCTGGTGTTTCCGTATTTGTTCCTTCCCAGAAAGGAAATATTTCGTGTTAAGTGATTTTCGTTTTGTGTTACGTGAAAAAATACATGAAAAAAAACAGTTGTTTGTCGGACCGTTGTAATTATTTCGGGTTAATCGATTTTTCGTCTTAAGCGTTTTGCGTTAAGAGAAAATAACTGTATGTAGATATTCATACAACTCTACTGTATTCTCTATATCATGGGTGACCAACCTTTTTAAGAAGAGAGACACTTTCAGATAAAAAATAATTCTACGGCCACTTCTAAAGCGTTTAGAACAAAAAAAGGTATGAAAAGGTAAAAAAAACTTTACTTGCAGGCTTATTATAGGATTCATACGTAAATAGCACATTTTAATAAGTAATGGAAATTTAAAAATTTTTAGATTTAAAAAGTGCCAAACGAAAATTGATGTTTTTTTCTTCTCCATTTTCTGTTGATTTAAATCTAGTGGCTGAGAGTATGCAGTTAGCCTTAATTGATTTACAGAATTCTGATGTTATCAAAAATCAATTCAAAGAAAAATTGATATTAAAATTTTATAAAAACTTATCCGAGGATTTTTTGTACTTAAAGCAAAATGCAGCTGCATGCCCCACTTTCTTTGGCAGCACTTGCATTTGTGAGCACTCTTTTTCACTAATGAATTTAAACAAATCAAAAATAAGAAATAGAATACCAGATGAGAACCTTTCTTCTGTTCTACATATTGCCACAACAATCTTAAGCCAGACGTAAAATCAATAACTTCAAATATTCAGTTCCAGCCATCTCATTAATTCTTACAAATTTTAAGTACTAATTTTTTTCAAAATTTAAATTGTGTTATCTATATAATTAGCAAAACTTTTCCTTTGTTATATTGTCACGTAGAAAGGAACAAGGCGATGTTACCCAATACAAGATTTATTTTGTCGTAGTGTTTTACACGGACAGCACCACAACTGAAGACCTATCCAGCTGCAGTACTTTTATAAACCTGGTGGAGAGTTCTAGAATAACTACCAGGGGAAAGATTAACATAAATTCAATTTATATAATTTGCAAATGTCCGTTATAATAAATAACGAAAGTCATGATTAAATTTAACAAACAAGTGTCTGGGAGGCTCGAACCCGAGCCACTTGCCTGGTAGAGCAGTGCTCTAACCGTTCGGCCACTCAGAGCGTATCAGTTTGTGATAATATAATTTCAAGTTTGCCACCTTTTTAGCAGGAATTTTTTTTTGAGCCAAAGTATTTTTAATCTTTCCGAAAGTGTTTGTGTTTCATTCATTTATCAACTGTATAATGTGTACCTGAGTAAGTAATAATTGTGATAAATGCATAAACATTATCATAAAACAGTGTTTTCACGGTTGTAACATATTTGCCCATCGCGTAATACTTTGGCCCTCGATATGATTCTATTAGATTTTTTGGCCCCTCATCCTAAAAAGGTTGTGCATCTCTGCATAAGACAATAGTACATACAGACTTGAAGTTTTGTTCAATGTGTATATACTGTGCATTGATCGTTGAGATTGCGAGAATGGGCGATACACATTAATGGTTGCCGTTTATATTTCGCCTGGAAAATCTATGAGACAGATACAACAATTTTTATTCGAAAATTTGATGATTTAAACAAAAGAAGGTTCTGAAATACTCGAAAAAAGATTTGGCGAAAAATATCATAATGTACCGATGATTTTACGTGGAGACTTCAATATTAACTTTGCAGATGATGAAAATCTACCACTGATTGAATTTCTAAATCAAACACTTAATTTAAATATGTCCAATGATCGAAAAAACTCAGAACTACAAAATATAAAACGACGATCGATGCGGTCTTTACACGCGTGATACTTAGATAAATTGGAATCAAACACTTTCCTTTATTACTTTAGTAACCATAAGCCTATTGTATCTTTTTTAGAACAAAATGAAATAATTGAAAGTACAAAAAAGTCTAAGTATTGCTGTGTGAAATTTATGATGACAATAATGCAAACAATTAAAATAATGTTAAAAATCAAGTGAATTGAAATTTAAGTAAATACAAATACTATCCGTAAATATTGTGATTGTATATTAATTATTTCAATTGAATTGTATTTATATTTTGTCATGATCTTGTACAGCCCGTAATATATTTGAATAATAAAAAACCATATAAACATGCACATAGTTGTTGCTCGGAGTGTCAATAGATGTGAAAACCAAATTGATGTTGATAATTTTAATTCAAACATTATGAAATTTCAAATTTTAATACTAAAAGTTCTAAGTTTTCACTTCTATCGGCAGTCTTTATAACTGACATTTTTATTTATTTATTTATTTATTTACTTTTTTTGCTGAAAGATATTTTATAAAACTAGCTCCCTCAAATTTCAAAATATTGCGAGTGAAACAAGATTTGAAAAGCCAGCTCACACAACAATGAAGGAGCATTCATTCTCTATACGATAATTTTCTATTGCAATTCAATGAAGTGCGTTTCAAATAAAATTGTAGGAAGTTTTTTTTTTTTTTTTTGAAAAAAAAAAGTTAATTATTATTTTTCCAATTTTGTAATAAGTCTTCGTGTGACGCGGGTTGGTCACCCTTGCTCTATGTATATAAAAGTAGATAAAAAAATTATTTTTTTTTTAGAATTTTTAAACTACATATGCAGAAAGGATATTGGCTGGTATATGATGAACGAAGAAATAAAATAATTTTTATGTTTACTGCCACTAGGAAAATA
>BMAO01011534.1:0-19785 GCA_019973975.1 Trichonephila clavata | reverse complement strand
CAAAAAAACTTTCTTGCTAATGGTAAATGTGTCTTGTTTTGCACAGATGAAGGTTGTTGTAACAATTAGCAGTTTTTGCATAAGGAACAATTCAATGATTGGTGCACGGTGTGAAATATGACATTGAAAAATAGCAATTACATTTATACACTGAAATCATTAAAAACTTACAAAATGTATTTATAATGAGATATTATTGAGAAGATGACGGGTTAGAATATACAATCATGAAATGTAAATTATATAATCGCTTTCTGTTGACTCTGGGCAGAGATTCGATGGCCTGAACGTAAAAAATATTGTATAATTTCTAGACCATCGAATCTTTTTCTGACATCCAATTTGGAGTTTCAATTAGAGCAGGAGATATTTTTTACAGCAGTTATATAAATAAGCTCATGATTTGACCGAGATCAAAATGAAAGAGATAGGCCATGCTCACAAAACCCGGCGAGTTGAGCTAAAAATTGGTTTTCTATTATCATGTTTGCAACAACTTATAAATAGAGATGCAAAATAAGAAAAAAAGTTCATTTATTGACAAGTATTTAGTGTGTTGTGAAAAATTTGGCTTTAAAGAATGTCTGATCAAAATAAGCAAAAGTGTTTTCATGTTGCATTGGCATTTATTGTTATAATTCAGTTCGTGTTATTAATAAATTATTTATATAAAGGAGAAGGTGGGAAAAGTGAACATAACTAATACATCATGCACAATATCGAAACATGGTCGAAAAATATTTCTACATGAATGTTATAAAAATAAGTAAAAAGTTTAAGATATTTTTGGTCAAATGAAACTGAATATTTAAAACCAGAAATTATCGATGTTCAGTTAATAAAGAAAAAAATTCCAAAAGATTCACAAAATTTGTTAAAAAAAATATTTAAAATTCTCAACATTTGTGATAAATGTTAAAATCGAGACATCCCTCTACTTGTATGAATATGGGGCCTTTGTAAAGTGGGAAATTAGAACTCATTTAAAAAAATCATTTCTGAACAAGTATACGAAGTTCCTATGAAAAAAATTGTGTGGTGCTATACGATATGGCAGCCTTGGTTTTTGAATGAGAAAAACTAAGTTTGTTTCGGGGTTACCATCAGCAGAAGAAAATTGTGATTTAATTGTATTGGATGATATGATGAAATAATGTTACAAACAAAATCTCACAAATGTTTGCTGCTGGTTCTCACCATAAAGAATATAGTATAATATTCATAACACAAAACCTTTTTTCCAAGAGTAAAATCAACGAGAGATATCAGCTTGAGCACGCATTATAAAATTTTGTTTTGCAACAATCGAGATGTATCACAAGCACTGTGTTTCACCAAGCAAGCATATCCAGGGCAAAAAAAAAAAGTATTTTCATGGATTCATATGAAAAGGCAACAGAAGAAACTTAATTATTTGCTAGTAAACATTCAACCAAGAACACTAGAAGAACAACAGCACAGTTTGTCTTTATTTCCTGATCATGGAATGATTAATTGGGTTTTTGTTCCAGAATAGGAAAATGAACCGAACTCGTCAAAATGTTCATGCTACATGTAGTAGCTACTGCAAGCCCTGCTCAGCAAAAAGCCACATTAAAGAGTGCTTCTGATGAATAAATAAAACCCTATGCAAAACCTGTCTAAACTTACTTTCTGGAAATATACCAACAAATAAAATAAAAAATTGAGTTGTTACAAAAAGAGTGATACGATTATTGCTACAAGAAACATTCCTAGTTCTCTCAAACATAAACTATTCACCACAAAAAGGTAAGTTGGTGGATTTCTTCCCCTTGTTTTGCAAGTTGTTTTTAGTCTTATAGGTGGATTAGTCGGTAAAGCAATAGGAAAAAGAATATAAAAGTATGGCCCAGAAGATGCGTTTAGTACCCCCCTGAGCTTGTTTCAGAGTATTACAAATTAAGCAAATCCGAGATCTGATTAGAAGATAACATATCGAATTTGTAAAATGAGAAGGAAACGCCTGATAATGTGAAAGCAAAACTATTACCAGATGTGATTCCAAACTATCAAAGAACAATGAAATCTATCGAATCTACAACCTTGTTTGAGAATTCCTTCAGAATTGCTAAGGGAATCTGAAGAGCCCGATGAAAAACTGCTTGAAATACCATCAAAACTCAATATGATGGCAAAATATATTGGGTACGCTGTACCAAAGACAGCTTTTCTATTCTAGAAAAACTGAGAAATCCTAATTATACATTCAACGATCAAAGTGAATTAGAAGTCAATGGTAAACCAGAATATCGGAGCAATGCAATAGATCTTTTCATTTATGAGATGGATAATGAACCAACTAACGTAACTCCACGTAAAGGATTTACTAAATTTTTTTAAGCCATTATCGACAGCAACATACCATTACATTGGATTGTTAATAAAAGACATCGAGAACATTTGGTTTTGTCAGATGCGAATTTTGAATTTGCGAAGTCACCATCTTCAAAAAAGGTAAAAGGGGAAACTTGGAAAGATTAAGAAAGTTATACTTTAACCCAAAAGAGGAGCAAGTTCTTTTGGAGGAGCAAAGCGATTGTCAAATGCAAGTGGTGTGCATCAAAACAATGTTCAAAAATGGTTTTCACATCAGGTTGTGCATACATTACACAAACCTGTGCATTATAAATTTCAGAGATGAAAGACTATTGCATATGGAGAAAATGAATTGTGGCACAGTGATTTACAGGTTATACAAAAACTATCTTGTTGCAACAAAGGATATTGCTATATTTTAACCATTATTGACGTGATGTCTCGATATTTGAGAGCTTTTCCGATCAAAGACAAAAAAGCAAGTATTGCAAGAAGTATTTAAAAAAGTAAAACCTAAGAATCTTCAAACTGATAGAGGAACAGAATTTTACAATAAAATTGTTTCTCTCTATGTTAAAGCGACGTAAAACTCATTACAATTCTACAAAAAGTGAAGTGAAGTTACGATTTTAGAATGCGTTCATAAAACTCCCGAGAATGATTGTCCAGAGTTTTTACCTATCATAATTCCTATAAATATTATATTTAACCAGAATTAGTAGATTCGTATAATCATTCCATTCATCACGCTTATGGTTTTGAACCTGCCAAAGTTAATGAGTCAAACCTATATAAATGTTTATATCATTCGAATGTGGATTCAGAATTCTGTTTTGCAGTGGGAGATATAGTCAGAATATTAAAAGCTTGCAAAGCCTTTCGTAAAAGCTATTTACCAGAAAGGACTGAAGAAACATTTCGCATTTACAAAATATATCTAAGAATTCCGCCGATTTATGTTTCACAAGATTTCACTTCAAAAGAAATCGATGGTCCACTTTTTAAAATGAGGAATTACAAAAATCAACAAATGCTTATTGGGCAATAGAAGAATCCTTCGAACTAAAGGTAGAGGTCCATCATGTTAGTTGTTCATATAAGGTGGGTTGGATTTCCAGATTCTCAAAATTTCTGGATAAGAGCTGATCAAATCACACAAAGGTATTTTAATGAATCAGAGCGTGAACGATTTTCATATTTTTCTACCTTTTAATCCGAGAATGAATTATTTCCTCGATAATACTCCAGATCACTTTAAAATGAAATTAGCTGATCCAACAATTTTTAAGTGGAGAGTGGGAATGTTGTTTGACTGAAGTAACAATTCCAGAAAAGTATTTTACCATTTACATATCATGAATGATTCCACATATCACGATTGAAATTCTTTTGTTATTCCATTGTAACCAATTGATCGATAAAGATTGCTTTTTTTCAATTTAGCAATTTTCTGTCTGTCATTATTTCCCTTTTCAAAGTATATTTTTCAGAATAAAAACATCACATGTGTTTTTGAAAGAAAAAAAGCTTGCTTTAAAAAAATGACTTATACTATTTATTTTTCCTAGTCTACCTTACAATGGATATGGAAAAGAGAAAGGAAATCTCTTACCTTAGCTGTTGACAGATGTCTGCTTGTATTCTTCAGTTGTTGAACATTAATCCTCTAAAGAATCGCATCCATTTCTTCTATTTTTTTTGTAATGTACTTCGTATTCAAGATCAAAGCACCTGCTTTCTATCCAAAACAGATTGGAAATAACCCCACATGTGAAGGTTTGTATGACTTCTACATTCTTCCTTGTGGAATATTTGGAACAGTGGTGTTCTAACACAATTTGAACACCAAAAGCATATCATTTGAACGAACTTTATTAATCTAGTGTGGAGAATTTCTGCATGCTTTTGGTATATGCATATTTTATAGATAATGATTCAACATCATCAACACAGCACTGGAAACACAGCCTCAAATTTGGACCAGATGTTGCCGATTTTTTGAAGTACTCTACTAGAATATGAGTTCGTTGATAGTCAAAAGGGAGTAGATATGGTGCTATTCTACTCATAATATACTCATATACCTGACATTGGTAAAATCTCTGGGAAATTCCCCATGTGTTCAACCGTAGGAAATTATTCATATCGTTGCTGTTCCAATCGAAATACTCATTACATGAATGACGATTGAAATTAACAAACAGGAAATTTTGATTTATCACTTCGTCATAATATAATTCATATTTTAAATCTCAATGGCAAATCATTAGCCTTAAAATCTCGAAATTGCTGAGCAAATGATATATTAAAGTCTTTAGAAGACTTAAAATAAATATATCTATTCGACAATTCAACATCAAAATAATTTTTACCATAGAGATAGCTAACAAGTCAGCAGGTGCTTTCATCTCGATTCCCTTGTTCTTGTTCACTCACTGCTTTCCCCCAACACACAAATCCTTTTATTATGCAGCATCTAGGTTAAACGTGACACTGTTTATTATCAAGAAATATAATGAACTCTTACTTTTCACCTTCTGCTTATAGTTATACACAATTCTAAAATTATTAACCACTTTTATCTTTCACTTGAACTTTTGGAATAATTTTGTAAGACAATGCCTGTATATACGAACCACATATTTGACTTTACAACACACTCCCAGCTTTTGACCCACTTTCGTGAGACAAAGGTCTAATCAAGAAGTATTCAACCTTTTTTCTCCCCTCTGAGGCCACTAAGGGATAATGGGAAACAGATTTATGGATAGTTTTGATTTCTTTTCCTCCCTTGTCCTTGTTAAGTATACAAAACCTAGGAAAGAGATATTACGTGATAGTGCTTTCAGATAGCCTTTAAAAATAACCCAATGGGAAATAACGCGATTCAGCATAATCTATTGTATTCGCCTCTGGTTTAAATACATATTAAAAAACGCTCATAGATGATTTCATGAATACATTCCCTACTTTTAATATTACATTTATTTTTTCATCTCGAAAGCCACTCATTATTTAACATCTTTGAAATTTTTTTTTAATTATCTCATTGTATAAATATAATTGCTATTTTTCAATGTCATACTTCGCACCACACCTAGTCATTGAATTGTTCCTAGTGCAAAACAAGACACGTTTTCCACTAGCAAGAAAGTTTTTTCCTTTCCGCTTCACTCTCATTGTTTTTAGTTTTGCGATTTCGCAGTGTATTCAACTCTGTGTTCTCGTTTCATGCAAATACTTACTACTAATAGTAAAGAGGGGAACTTTTCAATTCTGAAAAATTATTCCTAATATCTTGTTAAAGGATATCCCAATGAAATAATCCAATAAAATTAGCTTTCATACATAAGACATTTTTTAATTGATATCTTCCAGAAATGTTACTGAATTTGAATTCATTGTTGTGATGTTATAAAATAAAACTTTTATGATATTACAAATAAAATACATTGGCTAATAGCAAGGACAATTTCAATAATTAATAAATTAAAGCATTGGAAATTCATGCCCGTCATCTTTTAATAATGACAAAGTATTAAAAAAAATGCAGGACTGATATTTTAGGCAAATTTTTAAAATAAAGAAATATGACATTTCAAATTTTAAAAACAAATATTTTTAAAATAAGGAAAAGGAAATTTAATAATAAAAATAGTTTGATAACTTGATAAGAAAATTATTCATAGAAAATTCCTTTGTATTGACTTGATTTATAAAAACTTATAAATACCAAGATAAATTTAAACTTTAAAGTCATTACTTTATAGTAACATACAAGGAAGTAATGACTTTTAAAAAAGATACTTAAAAAAAAAGTGAAATTATTACTCAACAATATTTATAAAAAAAAAGTTCAATCATAAATTAAAGATCCAGTTAGAAGAAGTGGCATCAGGACTAAAAACAAGCGATAACCATTGAGTACATGAATGCTTTAAAAATTTTATAGACTTCTTTATTGTACAAGTTTTGAAAGCTTCATTGATGGTAGAATATGTTTACAAGCATTTTATAAACTTTTAAAGATAAAGAAACTTCTGATGCCAGATTTATTAAATGACACAAGTAATCCATACTTATTAAGTTCTTACTTTTCTCCCCTGTAATAGGGGTAACAATTCTTTTTTCCTTTTGCATTACTGTAGAATTATCAGTCATAAATGAAAGAAAATATTCAAAAGGTATCAGACTTTTCCAAATTCATCCAATGAAAGGCACAATCAAATTTGGAGTAGCACTTCGAACTGGAAATTTTGCAGGATCAAAGTCATTGACCACAACAGGATATAAAATTTGTAGTTTATATCATTATTGCCATAAGATGCTGTTGTAAAAGACTGTTTCCTTCATTAAATCATAAACTTCTTTTCATTAAAAGTTAAATCACAAATCACAGATGTTTTAGTCCTAGTGCATCTATAGAGCTTGGCAATGCCAGACTTTGGAAACATTTTTCAAAAAAGAGAATTGGCAAGATTGACTGCAAATTAGATAGAATATAATGTTCTACAAGAAAACATGTAAACAGTGTTTTAGCCTTCATTACATTTGACTGGACATTGTCCTTGAGGGGGAAGATCCAATTTTGAGCAACTGCTACTTGATTTACCCCATTTGCAAAGAATTTAAAATAATTCACAAGACAGGCAATATCGCAACAGCCACTGTGACAAATGCATATGTCAGCATGATATACCTCACAAATTGTTGTGTATTCTTACCCTTTAAGTATATATTAATAGAACAAAATTATTTTTTATGCATTCTTTATATATTTGAAAATGTGTTTTGCAGACATTACAGAAACAATGAAAAAAATTGTTTGGCGATATGGAGCATAGAAAATATTAACACATTCAAAGCACAAAATGAATCAAATTCCATAAGTCTTTTGCTACAGAGAAAGAATAAGAAAAGAAAGAAAAAAAAGCTTCACTTAATGAAACTGACATTGATGAGTTAGGAACCAATAGCTATGACAATGACATGGAAACTGTGCACATTAACAGTTAGGAACCAATAGCTATGACTAAAATATGACATGCAGGACAAACTTCACTTATTTTTTCAAAACTTAATAGCAATGAATTCTATGGTTTTCATCTACCTATTTTCCAGTTGTGAATATAAAATAATGAATGAAAACTGTAGTGGAGAAAATAGTCAGTAAATAACTGAAATTTTACAAAAATGCATAAAAATTGTCGGAAAAGCCTTTTCATTTAGATCTCATGCCCATTCTATAATTTGCATAAACACACAAGTTGTGTGAGAATTTTTTATTTGCATGTTCATCACAGATGAATATGGAAATTAACAGTAGCACTGCTATCATAAGACGTATTTGTAAATGGAGTCATTGTGTTGCTGATTGGTTGTGTATTTCACATGTACACATGTAATGCTTAATTTTGTTGTTGTACATATACCTATTTGTTCTCGTTCATTTTTCCTAAGGTTGGCTGTTTAAATACAAATTTTTTAATTACTTTTTTGCCTCATCAATGCTCAACCTTTAAATGTAATTTTTACAGTGCATTACAGTAATGACAAAAATTAAAGGCCTAGCTGTAAAAGCACAATGAAAGGTTGAAAGTAAATTTTGAGTGCAAAGTATAAAAGTTGGTAAATATGAAAAAGTTTTAGTATTTTTTGGTTAGCAGGTGCAAATTTCTCCAAATGGACACATTTGAAGATACACAAAATATGCAGTAGTCTCAAAGATACTTACTGTAAGTTATTACTCTGATTTTAATTACTTCTAAAAACTGACAGAACAATGGGAAATAGGAGCACAGCTGCTATTATTTTGTTTAGGACTAATAGAAATAATAGGTGATTTATCATATGTGGCAGCTATAGTACAAAAAGTAAACAAAATGTTTTAGAAACATTTAAAAATTGTTGAATATTTACAAATACCTTTACAGAGATTTTTTCACATGAAACTAAAAATGAGAACTATAAAAGGACAATAATTAACCAATAAATAGAACCCATAATTAAAATTAAATCTATCAAATTGAATGCTTACAAAATGCATTTTACATTAATTTACAAATTTCAAATAGAATGAAATCAAAAATTCTTAAACATCTAAGAAGTTATGTATTTGTAAATGTAATACAAACTAGTTTTATGTTCAGAAGCTTTATCTAGACTTCTTTGAAGGCCTGACCCAGAAGTTTTCTTGTTTTTTCTTGAAGTTACATCAGCCTGTTAAAATAATAATTATCAAATATTTAAAAAATAAAAATTATTAAAGTATTTGTTATTAATCTGGTAACTTACACTAATTTACACAACAAACAATATTCAATCAAACACAACCTCATAAATAAATTTATAAATGCTTTTACTTTACTCATAAAGAACAAACAAACAAGAAATAATGCAAGACATATAGACAAAACCCAAGGTCAGTAAAATGGGAAAAAAAATACATGCATTTCATTAAAATTAAGGCTGTATATTTACTTTTACTTATAAATACTCATTGGTTATATAGGACCATGAAGCCAAACACACCAATTTCTGTTCCATTTTTATGTTTTGTAGTACATGTATCTTTTTAGATAATTTTGTCAATATTTGTATCGACTACTCCTCAGAAATCAGCCCCTAACTCATGATCCCTACAACTGATAAATTCCTCCATTTATCTATGCACAAATCAATAATTACATTTCTGAATGTCATTGAAAGTATAAACAATATATCCTTTAAAGTTCAATGTTTGATTTCAAAAACACATAAACATGAAAGAAAATCATTTCAATTGAAATCAGCAATTTTATTATTTTTTTAAATTTATATTCTTTTTATTCACTAAAATACTTTGCTAAATTACTAAATACAGTTTAAAAATCTTATTTTTAGTGTCATTTTTATTTCACTTTAATTTTGATAGTTAATATACGTGAATTAAGTAATGTTTCTAGTAGCAAAACATAATATTAAATGAAAAATATTTTTGCAAATATCACATAATAAAACTACTTTAGAGAAAAAGTATTACAATACTTAATCAAGATTTCTAATTACATTTGCATTTTTAAAAATAACACTTAAAAATTCAGATATTGTATAGTAATTCATATGCTGATGGAATATTCTTGCATTAGAAATTAAAGTGACTTTAAGTTGCCATGGGATTGCAATATTAAAACTTTTTTATTCTAGTAAATCATTAAATTTCTTTTCTCAGAAAGTAATATTTATGCTTCAGATTAAATTAATGTAAAATACAAGAAAATATTTTTCCACTTAAAAAAGGTAGCCTGATAAATTTAGTATTTACATAGCATTGCAACCATGCCAACTTTCAAGATTACTCACCAAGCTGGCAACCCTGATTTCATATGATTCAAGGCGCTAAATTGGCAATTACGAGCTTCATTTTATATTACTACGTTTGCCACCATTCTAGGTTGTATGTTGATGTGGAAAGCTCAAATATTAAATGTGAATATATGATTTACCAATCTCTTAAGCAATAAAATTTAAGAATAAAATCAATAATGCTAAATTAATAATATTATATAAAGTTAATAATAAAATAATATATTAAATAATAAAAGTTATTTATTTACTATTTTCCACATAGTATTTTTCAATTATACACTCCATATTCCCATCAGCATATTCTATTTTTATATTTTGTGCGGTTTTATTCAAAGTTGCCAGTACGAGTGCAATAGTATATATGTATTGAAAATTCTTTAAAAGTCAAGCAAATTTGTAAAAATATTATACCGAAGTTTTTTGGAGGTTTTCTTTAAATGCAGCTGGTCCTTTAAGATATTTTGAAATATTGCATGCAGGTAATTCATCAGATTGCTTATGGTCTTCAAATGATTTGTTGCGAATAGGTGAAAATACGGCTGAAACAAAAAATTACTTTAAATACATAAATTATAACAAATATCAAGTATTACTTATTACACGAAAAATATCATTTAAGAATAGAGGTTCAAAAAAAAAATGCCAAATAAACATACCATATTAATTTAGTTCTGATTATATGATATTCTATTTGTCATATATTTTTAAGTATTAAATTTACATTAATTAGTATATCTCCTAAATATGTGAAAAACATGACGGAAAATGATACAATATTAGTAATTTTAAATAAACTCTTGAATAATATTTAGTGTTTGAGAATCAATGCTTTGTCAAAGCTTAAATATGGATTACAATATTGCCAATCGATTATTGATAACAACAAATATCTAGTTTCCTAATAACCTTTATTTGTTACCAGTACATTCGGAATGATTTGAACTTTTATAAGCACTTACTTATACCCCCATCAACCAATTTCGTTGAACCAAAACATATTGACAAAGAAGTTTATGAACAAATGATGAAATTATAAGTGCACTTAGTTCACAACAGATATATTTAAACTTTTAATACTGCATCACTTATTTTTCAAAACATGTAGCATATTGCTCAATCAATTCCTTCCTCTAATAAACTACCATTGGAAAATATCCAATATTTCGATACATTAAATACATTATAATGAAGAACTTAAATTTTAAGACTTTACTATTAAAAGATTAGGTATTTAAAACTTCAAAAATAAAAAAAAATTCCACATATTTATAATTTTTTATTCATATATTATACTTTTGACCAATTTTTTCAAATCAAAAGATGTTTCTAAATGTCTCATTATAAAGCCAATAGCAGAAACACTTTGTCTGTGCATGCTTGCAAACAATAATAATATGATGTCTTTTGATTGGCAAAATTGGTCCACAGGTGTAATACATAAATACCAAAATTTCAAATAATAAAGTAGTAAAGGTGACACAATAGAGTACCAGCACTCAAATAGTGACATATTTCTATGTGTATAAGGAGGTTTAATAAAGGGGATGAGAGAAACTCAGAAAAACAGATACTTGCATTCTATTTTACAAATACCCTATCAAAGTGCAATTTTTGAATATTGTAAAAAGCAAGGAAGTAAAATGAAAAAAAAAAATGGGACTTTATTGTGAATAAAAAAATTTAAGAAGGCTTAAGTGTAGTATAGGGGGAGCCTTTGGCGATGTCAATTTTTTTTGGCGACCAAAATTGATTGCCAAGCTACTTTACTTAGCGATAGGTGTCTGGAAGCCAGAATGAATTCGTTTTCTCACCATGATAATAAAAATTGACAAATCCAAAGCCCCCCCCCCAATACTACACTTGAGCCTTTAAGAAAATGTTCCTCCTTTCAAAACATACATAACTATGTATGTATAATTATAACTAATAATTGACCAATCACAATACATAAACTAAAAGCTAATAAGCAATATTTCTGCATCTGCTATTCAAAAGATATAAATTTAGTTTCTAAGACAAATCGAAATATAGTTTGTCGATATTCAAACAGAGAAATGAATGTAAAAATGCTCAATGTTGGTGTTTTAAACTTTGAAAACACACACATGAAATATTTTTAATTACAACAAAGGTATGCAAAACCGAACAATAAAAAAAAATTTTAAAGAAGTATCACATTATTTTTACCCGCTCGCATATTTCGATCCATCTTAATAAAAGTATAAATATCACTGATACAATAGTGACAAATTTTCGAAATAAATTAACCGCCTTTTACTGTTTTGTTGCCAGATTACCTCTTCAGTTATTAAATTTGTGAGGTACTTTTTTTTATATTGAAATTTAATTGTATTCTAAAATGAAACCACTTTCAAGTAACAAGACCCAATTAAAATTCTAGCGATTCTTTTACGCACCTATGTAACCTTGAACCAATAATCTTTTTTTTTAAATTGCCAACAGGAAAAATAATAAAGCATTTCCTCTGTCAGGAGTCTTATTTTTTAATCTCGTTCTGACGTAAGCGAAAATATTTGGATGTTGAAATTGAAAACAAACAAGAGGGTAGTTGTTTTTTCTAAACGTATGTATATATACTTCTGTAGTATAATTTGTAAGTGATTTACCAAACATGTCAAAATATCATGATTCGGTGCGAGAATTAATGGAAGGTCAGTGAAATTAATTTCCTTTTTCTTGTTGCAAACAAGTCCTAGTTTTCTCTTGTTGAGTTCGACAGATTAATTTAAAATTATATTTTTCATTTTCAGATGTGTATTCTTTTCTTTCTTGTACTATTCAAAACGAAGTGCTATCCAGTAATAGTTTGACCCACAAAGAAAAATTGCTGAGTAGACTAAAAAACTTTCAGAGTGAATATCCTGAACTTCACTTACATTTCAGTGATATGGAGGAGCCCAAACTAGATTCAAAAAGATGCTCAACTGCCAGTCCTTTACCTTATGTAGATATGAATGGTGGAAGCCCATATAAAATGCCTTGTTCTCCTGCAAGTGGTATGTTTCATTGTTTTTAAAAAATCGTTTACTTTCCTTGATTAAATGGATATTATTTTTTAATATGTATATTAAACACACACACATACAATGACATTATAGTGTTAAAATTTAAAGTATTCATGGGGTTTTAAGGGGGAGAAAAATTGTTTAATTGCAAATGAGATATCTAGCAATTACATTATTCATGGCAGCTTTTGATTACTTTACTGTAAAAAATGTGAGAAGATTAATAATATGCATGTATAGGAATGATTTTTTATTATTGGTTATATATTACAGCATTTGGCAAAAATGGCTGTCTAATATGCAGGCATCGGTGTTTTTATAAGTACACTGTAATTTAGCTGACAGTTAGTAATTCCATCAATCATTATATATGTATATGTATAATGCATTGGAATATGGAAGGTACTTTAGCTACTTTAAAGGTTCTTAAGGCAATGGTAGTCATTGATTTTCTTGAAACTTGAATTACTTACTTTGAAGTAAAATTTAAATTGTGTTTGAAGTTAATATTAGGAGAGCTTTTTGTTCTTACTGAATCCAATTTGTATTATTTGTAATGAAATATTTATATACAGGGTGCTCTTTGCAGACATGTAAAAAAAGATATGGTATACATAAGGAAAGAAAAACATAATATATTATAGAAAAGAGATGCTATTTGAAATCTGATGATAAAGCCATATAGCACAGTGATCCCTAACCCCTGGGTCATGGATCAGTACCAGTCCATGGATCAAATAGTACAGGGCCAAACAAGGAACCTCAAATTATTTCCATTTTATTTACTGTGATGTATTTCTCTTGGGCTTTTATTTTTTTTTTATGGAAATCATTTGATATTCCATGTTAAATCACTTTTTTTATAATTTTTTGGTGTGACTGTATTTTATTCTGAAGGCATGTTTGAATACAATTAAATTAAAATTATTAAATCAAAACAATCTAAAATATAAACAATCACCCCCCCCCCTTCTCCAGTGGGCTATGGTTAAGTTATTAAATGTTGAGTGGTTCCCATCAATAAAAAGATTGGGGCAATAATTACAGCAAATAATTAAGTGTTTTATAAGTTATTTGCAGGTTTAAGAATGTTGAATGTAATAATGTATGATAAATAAAAAAAAGTTATGTCTAATTTGTTATTTTTTAAAAATATTAAAATAATTTGAAAAGAAAACAATATAAGCTGTTTAATTAATATTTCAAATCTCAAATTAATTATGTGTTGTTGTTTTTAATGCCACCCAATTGACGATGTCAGATAGAAGCCCTCAAAATTCATTGTGGCATGGGGCTAGTTTTACGTCTGTCATTAGATGCAGCTTTGCACAGGTGACAATATGATTTGGCCTGGTTCCAACACAATTTTGAGGGAGTGGTTAGGGGCCTTCCATCTGACTTCCCTTTTTCCAACCTCTTGAGAAAAATTGTGAAGGAAGAGGAATGCTACAAACATCCATTCCTTCTCCAGGATTCGAACCCAGACTGTATGGCTCAACAGTCAATGTCACTAACCACTACTACTGGATGGTTGGCATTATAATGTGTGTTTTTTTTGTTTTAATTTACAGTATGGTTAAAATGGTAATGCAATTTTTTAATTGATTAATTTAAATATTTTAGTGGATCAAGAAAATTATGATTTTTGTGCTCCTAAAGATCGCTGTGATTCTTTAGAAAATCAGTCTGTTACTGGATCTGAAGATTATGCTTCTGAAGATGGTACGTAAAAATAATTATTCTGAAAATTAGTATCAACTGCATTTGGTATTTTAATAATGCATTTTTAATGTTACTTTTCATTTATTGAAATATAGCTTTATACAGGGTTAGTATAAATTATTCTTTTATTTTGATAAAGCTATATTTTCAAAAGTATTACACAAACACATGAAAAAAATATATGAAAAGAACCTCAAACTGATCCAAGAGTTTATATGCATTCTACAGATGTTCAATATGTGCCTCTTTGGTCTAGACGATAATCAAACTCTTATCATATATTTTGTAGAAGAGTCCTGCTAATTGTCTGTGCTGTATGCTTTCTTTGAGCTTTACTAAGAATTGCAGTTGGGGGAGTACATGAACAGTCCTAAAAATAATCTCATTGGGAGAAGTCTCGGGCATTAAATCAGGGATCTGGGAGGCCAGATGAACAAAGCTAGGTCATTCTCACCAATAAGCACAATCCAGGGACGTAGAAGCTCATTGTTTAAGTAATCATGAACTAGGGTGAGGCAGTGGCAGGGTGGAATAAACAATACAAACTTAGTGAGTTTGTGGTTCTTTTCATACATCTTTCATGTGTGTACAGGCAATACTTTCGAAAATGTATCTTTTTCAAAATAAATGAATTATTTATGCTTGCCCTGTATGTAAAAGAAATGTTACATGATGTCCTTATTTTTCCATTTTTGTGTGTGTGATGATGTATACAGGGTGATTTTCTATCAGACCGACAAACTGGTAGGGGGTACATAGACTACTAAGAATCACTTGGGAATGCAGGTATCAAATACTGCAGTTACAGTTACAATATGGTGAAAAGATGCAGAAAAAGAAAACAGAAGTAGCAACACATTAATGGAACAGAAAACATTTTATTGAAAGGTTCTACAACAGGTGCTCAAAATTACAGCCATAAGTCATCTGGTTGGCCCTGATAGCAACACTGCAGGGAATTGCTTATGTTTTGGAAGATTCCTGGCATGCATGTACCCTCTCGGCAGCTACAGATATTCGAACGTTTCCTTCAACTGAAGGAATAGGTGTCTTGTACACCAAACTCTTTATGTGAACCTAGAAGAAGAAGTTCATGCACTTTCAAACACCTGTTGTAGTACAACTTCTCAATAAAATGTTTTCTGTCTCATTAATTTATTGATGTTTCTGTTCTTTTCTCTTCTTTGTACTACAGTTCACAATTACGGCATTTGTGACCCTGTGTGATTCCGAATTGTCTACTGTACCCCTTACACACCCTAGCAGTTTGTGGCTCTGGTACAAATCACCTTGTATATTATCTATATTTTAATAATTTAAGTTTTTTATTTAATGCTTTTTATAGCTACATAAATGAAATTTAACATATAACTGTAAGCATACCTTTCATTCTGTTATGTCAGGAAACTGATTTTATACACAATTCAAGTAAAGATGATTTGTTCTTCTGATTTTGCCATATTTAGGACAATTAATAATTTTGCATTTAAGACTAAAAATTTGTTTCAATTTAATATTTAAAAATATTTTAATTTTTAGGAAAATTTCTTCCTGATATTCCTGCTAGTGATTTATATTCATGTGATAAGGCTGGTTATTTAGATAAGAAGAAAAGAGGTATAGCATTTACAATTAAATTTCTTTTTATATCAGTGCAAATATATTGGTATTGCATATATTTCTGTTGGATGTGAATATTATTCGTTTATCCTTAATTTTCTCCTTTCTTTTTATATGTATGTAATTTAGATTTTCTTGCTATTATAGAAAAATATTTTTTAATTTTTTTTACTTGAAAGCTGCATTTCTTTTTTTTTTTTTTTTTTGTAAAAGTCAAATGTTTAACTTCAGAATGCAGTTCTATTTATTCTTCCAAGTGACTATATATATATTGTGGTACTAAGATGTAATTAGTTTATTCCACTGGATTTAAAATGTTGCTAACTACTTTTCAATAAATTTTTATATTTAATTTAAGAAATAGATATTCCTGACATACTGTTTTTATTATGTTTTTTGGAATACTTAAATGTCATCTCCTACTTCAATTCATAATAATTAATTATTTATGCATTTGAATGATGAACTTAATCACTTGTGTAATATTTGAATATTGTTCTAATTTGTTTGCAGAATTTTTGTTCTATTTGCAATATATAAAATAATATCTCACTTTTCTTATATATTTTACTAAAATCTCTTATTGATTTTTCTTTTGTAAGGCTTTTGAAAATGCTTTGAGTTTGCTTAATTTTGTTGATTTTATTTATATTCATAAAGCTAGATTAAATCTTATTTATGTTGATAATTGAACTGCCTAGTTCTGTTTAATTCTCCTAATTAATGCATTAATTTTAATAAAATACATAATATTAATAACGTTGCTTTACTTCAATTATAATTTTTATAAAATATTTGGCTTCATAATTTTTCATTTTTTAGATAGTATAAAGGGTTGGTTAAACCCTTTTCAAAAGCGCTGGTGTGCTATAAAAGAAAATGTGTTGTATTATTATGAGAAAACAACTGACCGTAAGCAAAAGGGCAGTATTATATTAACTGGATATGAAGCCAGATCCTTACTTGATGACAGTAAAGAGGGGAAAAAATATAATCATTGTTTCGAGTTGGTATGTCCTGGAAAACGAACTTATCAGGTAATGGATTATTTTTCTTGTTTCTAATTTTGGTAGAAATGCTTAAGAAGCATTTGGAATGTATTAATACATATTTATGTCAAGCTAAACAATACATGATTTGATTTGGGAATTTTTTTTTTCAAAGGGAAAAAAAGGAAGATTAAATTGAATTTATTTTTAAAATTTCTAACCGGTTTGGGATGCAAAACTTACATAATTACTTATAAGTAAAACATGATTCATATTTTAATGTTGAAAAATTCTTGTTTTATGAAAATTTGGCTCAAATTAGGTTCTGAATGAAAAATTTATGCCACATATGTTTTCTAATTTGAATAAATTGGTAATAAGAAATGTTAAATAAATTCAGTCGTTTTTTTCTGTATAAATATTGATATAGTGGTTTAAAAATTGACATTCAAAACATATAAATTGTAAGTATTGAATCTTTTATTCTTAGATTTGTGTTTTAATATGCAAAATTACTTAAGGGTGTTTAATTATGTCCTTCAAGTTTAGAATCAATGGTAGTGTGCAAGTTGAGATTATAATAAGATTTTTGAAATGCCTGAATTCAAAATTCTTCCACCTACTCTTAAAATTTTGAGGTTTCTTTCAAGAAATAAGTGATTTTTTTATTATTTCAGTAGATTGTACTTATTAAAACATAAGTAAATTTTTTTTTTTTAATAAGTGCAATTTATGCTAATGATAAAGAAAACATTAAAGCTTGGAAATAAATCTTATCAAGTTATGTTCTGTCTTTTAAGTTTGCTCTGATTTATCTGTAGTCTGATTGAAAGAACTTTCAAAGTTGTGTGTTTTGAAAAATATACAATTCCTTTTTTTTTTTAAAGTATGATTTCATATCTTAATTTTAGAATCCTGTAGTACTCTAAATTTTACATAATGAAAGGGAACATAAATTCATATAAAAATCATGGAAGTATTACTATTTATAAATTTTGAAATAAACCTATCATGTATAATTTTAATCTGACAATTAATTTATGAATCTTTTAACAATATATTAATTAAAAAATATATTGCTTTATAGTTTTCTGCTCCTTCAGAGAAAGATTTACAACAGTGGATCATTGCTGTTGAAAAGAATAGCAAAATTTTAACTCAAGGTGATTAAACCTTTATATTGTTCTTTTAACTTGTTGTTTGTGTATTTTCAAAGTTTAATTTTATTAGTATATCATATCACTTACATGCAGTTTAAATATACTTGTGTGTTGTTAATCATTTGATATATCCTTTTTGAGATACTCACCCCTTTAAGAGAAAAATGTTCAATATCTTCAATTTTTTTAAACTTTTAAAGTTGTTTTTGGAAGTAAAAACTTAAAAAAGTTTTTTCAAATGACTTACCATAAATCCGGCGCATAATGCATACTTTTAACGCAAAAAATAAGATTGAAATTTATGGATGTGCTTTATACACTGGGTGTAAAAATTGGAGCTTTAAAAATAAATAAAGATGAACATAGAAAAAAATTAGACTTCTACATATATTGAAATTCTGTTATTAAAAGAAATGACATTCCTCATGAACTTGATGAATTGTAGTTCTAGAAGTATACCATTTTTTTCTAAAGCTTGAAATAATACCTCGAATAAATGACTTCAAAATGTAAGGGTATCACACGTGCACCTTCAGATTTTTTCATAAAAAGGGGGGGGTGCATTTTAAGGCGGTGCACGTTATATAAACCGGATTGTATGGTAATTGAATGGAATGATTTCTTCTCTACTCATAAAAGCAGTAGAATTGTATTATTTTTGATGAAGACTTTTGTATCTTAAGATTAACTGAAAACCTTTTGCAAACATTAAAGCATCTACTATGCATAATGAAGAAAAAATCATTATGCTGATTAAATATGATATTGCCTAAATTTTAATCCTACCATTTGTCATTGTAGCTTTCAGTTTGATATTAAATTAGTCCTTTGGTATTTTTTTTTGGGAGGGGGATGGTTAAATTCATCACATTAGAGTATTATTATTGTTATAATTTTTGATTTGTATAGTATAAAATTTAAAATGAATGAAGACTACCTACCTATATTTGAAATTATATATAAATAAAAATAAAAAGCCTTGTATTTTTTTAAGGATGACTTAGTCTGGAAAATGATGTAAACTATAAAATATCACTAACAGTTTTGCTTTTTATGAACAATAATTTTATTTTATTTTAAAATGTCAAACTTTTTTATCCCCTTTCTCAGTAGGATTTTTAAATTAATAATTTGAATAAAAATGTTACATATTTTTTTTAAAGAAAATTCACCAACCTTTAGTTTTGTTTTATCATTCAGTATATACTGATCTCCAAAAGTTAAAATGCAACAGGTTTTCTTTGTCTAATTTGAAAATGAATGAACACAGAAACTAGAATTTGAACAAAATGTGCGTTTAACAGTTTTTTATTGAATACAGCACAGAAATTTGCATAAGTTTATCACAATCATGATTTATAACAACAAAAGAAACTTTTGGCTGAAAATCTCATTCTTGGAGCAAATAGTTCATCACAGTTTTATGTGAAATGTTTCTAAAATGGATTCTAATAAGGAATATGTTCCTGCTCCAACCTTCAATGCATTTATAGCATTTATTTTCCATTCTACCAATTACATTTTTCGATCTGAAATGAGAAACAAAGATCCAACATCTAGTAACCTTATTCCAATTCATGTGAT
>BMAO01011533.1:0-17642 GCA_019973975.1 Trichonephila clavata | reverse complement strand
TACTGTAAATACCCTTTGGTATGACACACCCTGTGCGAGAACTTTAGGTTGTTTTTTTTTTTCACGCGAATAATAATATAATAATAATATGCCTGGTTAATAATATTGAGCAAACTCCTATTCATAATAATAGATAGAATATCTAAATCCATTACAAGAAAAATGTAACTTACCAAAAAACTGCTTTCAAAAATTAATAGCTGATGCTAAATCTAAGTACAATAAACAAGTTATTGCCAGATTGTGAACCCAAATACAATTTCAAAGCACGGAATTGGCTGAGTAGTGGCACTTAGCAAAGGTATACAATCAATATAAAAATAAAAAAAAAATAATAGCTTATGCTAAATCTAAGTACAATAAACAAGTTATTGCCAGATTCTGAACCCAAATACAATTTCAAAGCACGGAATTGGCTGAGTAGTGGCACTTAGCAAAGGTATACAATCAATAAAAATAAAAAAATTAATAGCTGATGCTAAATCTAAGTACAATAAACAAGTTATTGCCAGATTCTGAACCCAAATACAATTTCAAAGCACGGAATTGGCTGAGTAGTGGCACTTAGCAAAGGTATACAATCAATATAAAAATAAAAAAATTAATAGCTGATGCTAAATCTAAGTACAATAAACAAGTTATTGCCAGATTCTGAACCCAAATACAATTTCAAAGCACGGAATTGGCTGAGTAGTGGCACTTAGCAAAGGTATACAATCAATAAAAATAAAAAAAATTAATAGCTTATGCTAAATCTAAGTACAATAAACAAGTTATTGCCAGATTCTGAACCCAAATACAATTTCAAAGCACGGAATTGGCTGAGTAGTGGCACTTAGCAAAGGTATACAATCAATAAAATAAAAAAAATTAATAGCTTATGCTAAATCTAAGTACAATAAACAAGTTATTGCCAGATTCTGAACCCAAATACAATTTCAAAGCACGGAATTGGCTGAGTAGTGGCACTTAGCAAAGGTATACAATCAATAAAAATAAAAAAATTAATAGCTGATGCTAAATCTAAGTACAATAAACAAGTTATTGCCAGATTCTGAACACAAATACAATTTCAAAGCACGGAATTGGCTGAGTAGTGGCACTTAGCAAAGGTATACAATCAATAAAAATAAAAAATTAATAGCTGATGCTAAATCTAAGTACAATAAACAAGTTATTGCCAGATTCTGAACCCAAATACAATTTCAAAGCACGGAATTGGCTGAGTAGTGGCACTTAGCAAAGGTATACAATCAATAAAAATAAAAAATTAATAGCTGATGCTAAATCTAAGTACAATAAACAAGTTATTGCCAGATTCTGAACCCAAATACAATTTCAAAGCACGGAATTGGCTGAGTAGTGGCACTTAGCAAAGGTATACAATCAATAAAAATAAAAAATTAATAGCTTATGCTAAATCTAAGTACAATAAACAAGTTATTGCCAGATTCTGAACCCAAATACAATTTCAAAGCACGGAATTGGCTGAGTAGTGGCACTAGCAAAGGTATACAATCAATAAAAATAAAAAAATTAATAGCTTATGCTAAATCTAAGTACAATAAACAAGTTATTGCCAGATTCTGAACCCAAATACAATTTCAAAGCATGGAATTGGCTGAGTAGTGGCACTTAGCAAAGGTATACAATCAATAAAAATAAAAAAATGAATAGCTTACTCTAAATTTAAGTACAATAAACAAGTTATTGCCAGATTCTGAACCCAAATACAATTTCAAAGCATGGAATTGGCTGAGTAGTGGCACTTAGCAAAGGTATACAATCAATAAAAATAAAATGACTAAATGATATGTAAAAATACTACTATTACTTGAGGGACACTAGGATTAAAAATGTATTTAAATATCTAAAATAATTAGTATAGTTAAAATAAAACTAAGGGAATATAAGTAATTTTACCTACAATTTGAATATGCATGTAATAATATCGATCCAGGAAAAATAAAAAAAAATATATAATAATAAGCTATTAATATTCTAAGGAATTCAATGTTTGCTACTTAGAATTTCTGTATTAAAATAATTATTGATAAAATTATTTGGGTATTTTTGAAGTAAGCAGTATTTAATGAAATGTTTATAGTTTTCTTATTTTTTTTTATTTTTTGAAACAAGAAATTTGTTGCGCTTTACGTAATTTATAATATTATTTATGAATATTAATATGTATACAATTATATGTAGTCTTTGTCTTGTGTGCTCCATTTGTATGTAACAATATTTTATATATAAATATTTATTTAATTAATAGCCACCATATTAATTATTATATTCAAACTATTTAAATATACGTGTTTATTTTATCTGTATTTTGTGTATGATTAAAATTTGTTCATTTTTAAAAAGTGTTTAGACATTTATTTCATAGTTTTATCAATGGTAATTTTTTTAAACTTTTTGTATAAGAAGAAATTCCATTAATAAGAATATTTTATTTTTAGCAATATCACTTGATATGACATTAATCACCGCAGTAACTTCACTCTGTACAAGCATACAAGGAGAAACACAAAAACGAAAGAATAAAATAAGAAATAGAAAAAAAAAGTCAAGCAGGCAGTTGTTTTATATCGCCTTCCAATATCAAACATAAATATTTCCGGAGACTGCTGGGCAAGCTTCAAACATTGAAGCGTCCATAACTTTAGCCTAGAATGCAGTTTGAGGAACGAAGCATTCGAAGTTTTTTTAAAATAAGCGAAAAAACAATCATGACCAGTTTTAAATTTGAAATAGCAGCTGCGTGCCGTCTTGGAAACTCCTGTAATTTTCCTGCGTTTCTGTTCACACTTTATCTTTAATTTTTCCAAAAAGCTAATTTTGATACCTGCTATTTAAAAATATTTAAATATATTTAAAAGTAAATATGAAACTTTATATGCAAATTTATTCAGATTATTTAAATGGACGTGCCTTTTTCTGTTGAGATTTTCTGATACTGTCTTATTTTATTAAAAAGCTAAATTTGAAAGCAAAAAAAAAAAAGTTTCGTAAGATCTGCGTTTTTGTGAATAAATGCATATAAACTATGATTAAGGAGATACAAATATTATAGTTGTAGTAATATAAAATCAAAACTGTTAAGCTGTAAGAAGCTTGAATTGCTAAAAAAGCTAATCCTGTATCTTATCGTTAGAACCAGTTCACAATTTAGTTTCATAATGATGTTTTTGTATCAAAAAAATTACCAGGTAACATTTTCAGATAATGTTCAAAGCGTTTTATAGGAAAATCTAAAGAAAATTCATTTAATCAGCTCATTGTTTACTGACAGTTTTTTTCCGACCAATAGACAAAGACTGTTATACATTATTTTTCAGGTCTTAAAAATTAGTTTCTTTTCTGTCAAGGTAGTTTTTAAGTATACCTGAATAGACTTGTGATCTGTGCCCTTTTCAATCTATTCACTATAGAGCTGGTGTTGTAAGTGATGGACATAATATATTTTCTTGTTTAAAGTTAAATAAAGAAAATTCCTTGAAAGCCAAGCAAGCATGTTCTTTAAATCCACTGCTCTTCTTATCTTTTTCAACGTGTGTTTCAGCAAGTCTACATTCTTTTTTTTTTAATTCATTGATTTTATTTTGTAAATTTTGTTTCGTTTTACATTTTGTTTGCTTTGAAATACTCGTAGTTTCTTTTTTACACTTTCTTTGCTTAAAGGGACATGGTACAATTTAAGCAAAAATTATTAATTTAAAGATTTAAAAAAATTTTTTGGTTGCCTCCTATGTGTGTATACTATGTAAAACAGATTTTGTGCACAAAATTTTATAAAAAGCTGGCTATTTAATTTTTTAAGGAAAAAACTCAAAAATTTTAATGTGATTTTAAAATGCTACTTCTCCTACAAAACTTTAAATACACGCATGAAATTTGATTACAAATACGTCAAACTATGCATTACAAAAGTTGGTATGGGCTTTAAGATAAAAAGATTGGTATTTGTACAATACTTCTTTTTATAAATGCTTATTGAAAATTCCTTAAGAAAATGTACAAACTGAGTTCAATTATTTTTAAGAAAATTAGTATTGCTTTGATTCAAAATGTATAACTACTTTTGTTGCATGCACTATTAACAATGAGTAAAACAATTCAATGCATCATGCCCAATAAAAAAAGCCATAACATTTTAAATGAAGAAAAACTAGTTATTTCATCTTTCCGAGATAAGTAAGTTCAAAATTTTGATTTGCCATAGGGATGTGAACAAAAACAAACTCAAAATCTATCATAAATCTGTTTTTTTTTTTTTTTTTTTTGAGTTTAAAGTTTTCAAATTTTGCCAGGTTATAGAAAAGTATATAAAATAATTTAAGATAAAAAATTAAATTTTTGGTTTTTTGACTGATTTTTGTCAATTGAATCGTATTGTGTCCCCTTAATTTTTTTCTTTATATATACTTCTGCGATTACCGTGCTATATTTGTGAAGCGCAGAGTACCTGTTTTTAATAATAAAAATAAAAATAATTAGCTTTTATTTTTAAAAAGTCTTAATAAAATTGTAACCTGATGGAAAATAAAACAACATAATGAATGTACTATTTATGAATGATGGTAGAAAACCGTTTGGTTTCTTACTGTAACCAAAAAAAAAAATCAAAAATAACTTTATGTTTGTGATTTATTATTTTCTAAAAATATGCTGTACATTTTGACGTGGTACGTGCTTCTGCACTTCCAAAGTGTATTTTAAAATGTTTCATGTATTCCTCGTATAACACTCACCACCCTTTTTAATTTACAAAGACGCTTAAAATGTACATGTGCGATACTTACATCCTTTGAAGTCCTTTATTCGAAGTATTATATTAGGCTTTTGAACACACAATCATAAATTTATAGAAATAAATACAAAATGATAAGTAATTAAATGATAAGTGTTAGAAAGTATCTGGATGTTTGAAGGTGAAAAACATTTACAAAATGAAGCCAAATGTGTAATTCCCGTCTATAAATAGTGTGTGAGTTAGAGTTTGCAATCCCGTGTCATATTTTCAATCTCGGGATTTCGGGATTACATCATCCAAATCTCGATTTCCCGGCATTGGTCCCGGGATTAGGATTGGAATATTTTTAAAATACTTACATATTAGTATAGCTGAAATTGCATAATGAAATTGAAAATATAATTAAAAATATAATTAAAAATTAATTTGATATTATTTTAATGAAACAAATAAAAACATTAATTAATCATAAAAAAACAAATAAAAATAGAACATAATGATATTTTTAAAAAAGCATTTCTTCATTTCTTGTGTTTTTGTAAATAAGCTTATAAAAACACAGCTCCTCCAGCATTTCATCGTTGAAACGACTTCTTATTTTTGTTACAAATTGTCATGCCGAAGAAAATTAACATTTGGATTATTTACTAGTAGGTATTAACGTCATTAAATATGAGTATAATCTTTTCAGGTAGTCACCAAGTCTCCCACACCACTTTTAAAAAACGAGGCATTTCTTTTTGAATTTTTGATGACAGTGTCTCAAATCTAATAGACTGCATTGGTGCATATACCTCTTTGATAACTTTATTTAGTTGCTCTTCTACACTTAAGGGATTTTGCATGTAAATTGATCCAGTTATTGAATCAGAATGGGAATCAATTTCAAGTTTTACCTCACTTTAAAATGAAGATCCAGTCGCATGAACTGTTAGTAATGCAATGGGATTTGAAGAGTATCAAGTCTTTCAAACAGGTCCGCTATTAATTAAAGGCATTTAATTGAAGAAGTAACTGTGACAAAATCTATTATTGAGATGTTGCTTATGTTATTGTGTAAGCATTGCAGTGAGTCACTTAGATCTGTGCGAAGTTCTCCATACAAGAAATGAGAGGTGAGCATATATTTTTTGTTACCTATAGCACTTATAATTGCACACAAAAAAAATTTACGTACATAAATCATAAACAAAATATAAATTTTTGAACAGTTAAATTCTTAGAAAATGTTCATGAGAAAAAAAATTTTTAAATATAATTTAGAGAAAAATTAAATCCCGGAATTAGTTATTTTAATCTCGGGATTTCCGAGCTGGAAAAAACCCTGGATCCTGGGATTTCGGAATTCCCGGACTGAAAACCCTATTAGATATCTTCCAAAAATTCTAATTGCCTCTGTCCAAGTTAGCTGACACTGGACATCCTGAGGGTGGGGGAAATGTCCATTTTTTTTACTCCGCTCTCGATGGGGAAAAGTTACAGAAGAAATAAGAGAAAATATATCAGATTTTATGGTTTAATACACACCCCCTTCTCGAACCTTTCAAGGTTCGACACGTAAGAAAACTGACATTTAATGTTTACAGTACAAAAAGTAAATAAGATACTTTGAATGTAATACCAGATTCACAATACTTTGAAAAAAAAATCAGACAAAAAATAAATTCCGAGATTAGTTATTTTAATCCTGGGATTTGAAAAAGGCTGCAAACCGTAGTGTGAATGGATAATAAAAAATGGAATGAAATTAAACCTGGCGTAATGCAAAAGTCGATTAAAAAACATAGTACATCTAACAAACTATATGGAATGGAAGTTAGTTATTTATTTATTGAACTGAGTAAAAATCGTATTCTCTGAAGATGGAGAAAAATTCGATCACGCACTTGAAATTATAAAAGAAGAAAAGTATATAACGAACTTTTTTTTTATCCAAAGATAAAAGTACTTAAGGCAGCGTTTCTCAGACCGTAGGGCGCGAGCATATTGAAAATAAAAGATTTTTCTTTAAAAAAAATAACTGGAATGAAGTTAAACAAAATATTTTCTGACATAATAAAAAATACATACTTACACTGATATAATTTATATCTATCATCTGCCGATATTACGTCATCAAAAAATAAAAGCTTCAATCTTTGATCCTATAAACAAATAAAAAAAAACAATTTATTTGAATTGCTGTAATCCAACGATGATAGAATTTCTTAATAGGTTTCTTTTTATAGCTAAAATATGATTCTTTCTGAGAAAAAAACATAACCCAGATCAAGAATCAAAAAAAAATTTAGGAAGATACACAAATTTATCACTGCTATTATTATTGAAATGCTGTACGTTAGCTGTAAAACGAAAAGGAAGACTCTTAATTCACTTTTCACCCGTCATAAATCAAAGGAAAAAACAGCTGAAATAGTGCATATTACTCATGATAGCGAAAATTAATTGGCGAAGAGCGATGAGCATGAAATGAAAGGAAAATGTTCAAATGCTTTCTAGGAAACTTCATCAACTAAAATATGAAGCCATAAGAGTAAAGCTACAATAAGTTGAACAAAATTTGACAGGTTTGCCTGTAAATATCATTCCTGTAATATTAGAGAAAAATGTCTGCGATTTGTGCCTGTTATTAAAGTCATGCACATTTGAATCATTTAAGTTCAGTTTGATTGGATTTTTTCTCAAATTATCAAAGAAAAATTGAGAAGGCCTTTATAGTAGGTAAGTATACTTTCTCCTGGTTAAATTATTCGCTGGAATTACGATTTTTATCGTGTACACTAAAAATAATTATAAAAAAAAAGGTTTTGGGTGACCTATGATGGCTATTTCACGCGGGCCGCATACTTATGATGGCTATTTCTCGCGAGTCACATGCCTATGATGGCTATTTCACGCAGGCCGCAACATGAGGATTATAGGGGGGAGAAAAATGCTTTAAGATCAAGATAACTTAGAAAATTTAAATGTGAAAATTGATCAAAATATTAGAACTCCTATTTTGCTTTTTAAAAGTATTTTTTTTTATTTTTGTCACTGATTTTTTTAAAATTGGAAGCATTTAAGACTATTATTTCATAATTTCTGCATCAGTTAAAGGTTTCATATGAAAACCAATGATATAACAAATTTCATAGGGTGCCTTTGTTATCGATGATACATTATCGCATACAAATAATTTTTTTTGCAGTTGTAAAGATTATTCAAGAAAGCCTATTTACCATCTCTTAAAATAGATATTCGAGGAAAAGTGTCATTGAATGATTCCTATTTATGGATTTTCATGACAAATGAAACAATTACTGAACCATGCTTGTTTTTTACTACAAAATAGTCAAATTCCCAATCGTTTTGGAAACAATCTAATTTCTTCGAATATTTTTCACTTACGTGAAAGGAAAGATAGTTAAAAATTAGTTTCACTCATAAAATAGTCACTACTCTACTGTTGTCAATTATCACTAATCAGAAGGAAAAAAAATCAATTCGCATCCATACGACATTAACAGCAAAAAGAAAAATTGATATATTTGATTTTTTTAACAAAGAATTTCCCGTCAAATTTTCATAAATAAATAAATGAATTTCTCACAGGTATGGGTTATGACCCGGCCACTTAGAAAGGCCCGGTGGGCCGCAAGTAGAGTATCGCTGGACTAGACTATTTTTCTAATGACATTTGTACGTTTAGAAATGGATGATGGAGGAATAAATCTCTAATTAAATATCCATTTTGCAATCTCTCCTAACTTAAAAATTAGAGAAAGAAAACCAACATAATAATTATCCTATTACTTAAAGTAATTTACTTAAAATATATATTAATTTAAAGTAACATAAACATAATTCAATACGTATCTTGTTAATTTGTATGGTTTATAATTAAGATAGTACTGTAGCTATAGCCTCAAAGTGCATTATTATTGTATAAGGGAGGTGCGATAAAAATTATGATTGAAAATTGGGTCACCAGTATTGAAAGTTTGAGAATCACTGACTTAAGGTATTTCATTTATTTTTAACTAAACAGTGTTTACAAACATGTAGCAATCTATTTTTTTTATTTTTTTTAACTATCATTTTCATTTTGAGCGTATGCGATAAAATAATATCCTTTTAAATAAATTTCTATTTAGCATTTAATAAATTAATGTGTTCCCAATTTTTCGGGGCATATGTTTATCAAAGCCTTTAATGAAGTATAGAAATAAGGTAAAATTCAGAGATATGACATAAATTGACTCCTTTTGTTTGAAAACAATTTCTCTTCCACTTTACCCTTAACTATATATTTAATATTATTTTGCAGACTATTAAAGAATCTCAAAAAAGATTCATGTTACACTAATTCCTGGAATGAGAGCACAAGAAAAATTTTTAAGAAATTTCTCAAAAAGGAGTACACACTTTTGTTTTCCCAATTTTGATCCATTTCACGAATCGCTCAACACACAGCATAGTATAAAAACAAAATTATTGCTTCTACTCTTAAATTTTTTTCTGTTTTAACGTAAAAATATTCGGTGAAAGAATACGAAAGGGAGAAGGGTAGATTGAATTTCGTTTCACCAATCTTTCTCGAAGAAAATCCATCTCTGGATTTGGAGGGTATTAAAGTATCTATCAAAGACATCGAACTAGACGTTTCCTTAATATGAAGAAGGACGGATTGAAATTAAATTCGGTTGTCGGGGTGATGGCCAGATGAAATGAGAATCTAAGGCATCAGCAAGTGAAGGCAAATACTTAGTTTTGCTTTCCGTTAAATATTTTGGAATGCTGGTTTACCAGATAAATATAATTACAGTGTTTTAACTCTTTCGAATAGGTTATTGGATGACATAGCAGGAATTTTTATGGTTACTCTAGGATACTTGAGGTTTTTCAAGTATTTTACCTGGACCAGTTATGAAAAAGTTTTCCTGTGTTTTGTAACATATGGTTTTATTTTTTATAGAAGAGTAAATATTATTTTTATTAAAAACAGTCCAAATACATGGGGCATTTTACATAAATGTTATCAATAATTCTGTACTTAATGTAAGATAAATATTTTCCATATAATTAAAAAATAACTGAAGAACATTTTACAAAATAAATTCCGAGGATATTTTGTTTGTTTTCATTTTCTTTCGACTTCGATGGCTGAAGTAAACAATGACAATGACTTCATTTAATTATTTAATTACTGTTAAATTCTAACTAATTATTTCATTAAGATTTAAACTTAATTAATTACTTAATTGGTTATTACTGATTAAGCAATGTGCAAGTAAATCTGGAGGGAATTGGAATATAATAGGAATTGAAAATAGAGCTATCTACAATGATAAACACTTTAGAGAAAGCGTTTTAGCCATGTTTGAAAATTACAAATAATTACGAAAATCAAATTGTACAATGTAACAATAATTATAGTAATATCGGGATACAATTGTAAAAGAAAAATTTGAAAGTTTATATTAGAAGGTATATGAAAACAGTTAAAGGAATAAAACAATATTTGTATCAGTACTTAATATATTATAGTTTAATTGACTTAAAAATATGTAACTTAAAAAATTCCACATTTCCTTCATTAATTTTCAGAAAATTATATAATTTATAATTTATAGACTTTATTATTATATAATAGACTTAAAAATGTGTAATCTAAAAATCACACATTCAAATTATTTTTCTGAAAATTGCAAATAATTATGTAAATCATTGTACAAAATAATAATAAGTGTACTAATATCGTGATACAGCCGTAAGAGAAATATTTTAAATGCTATATTGGAAGTTATATGAAAACAGTTAAGGACATAAACAAATATTTGTTTCAGTCTTTATTATTATAATTTAATAGACTTAAAAATGCTCTAATTTACATTTATGTCGATTAAAATATTTTGCTGAAATAATATTTCGTACATGTCTTTCTTTCTTTTTTTAATCAGTTTATAATCAATGCTAATATCCAAATAAAAATGAAGGAGCAAATTTCAGTTCTAAAAATGCATTAACTTTTCGTTAAATTTGAGACTTATATGAAATATATATTTTTCAATTAAAAATACAGCATAGCTTTTTTTTTGGTAAAAAAAACACGCAAACAGATTTAAAATTGAATAGCTTGAAAAAAATTGGAATGTTTTCAATAGTTAAATTTATTGTTTAAGATTGATGATGCCAATTAAGTGTTTCGCAAAAACTAGTTTATAAACCATTTCAATATCATTAAAAATTCAGTTTGTTTCAATAAGTTATATTTTTCTCGAAAAACAAAAATGCTTTCGGAAAGTAAAATGAAGTTCGGATTTATAAATGTAACTTAAACCGGGCATTCAAAAAGAGAAAGAAAGACTCAATCACCCTTATATTTATTAGTATCGCACTTTTATAAGTTTTTAATGAGATTTGAAACACATATTTTAAGAGTTTTTTTTTACACTTACCCGAGTAGATTGTACACTCGAATAAATTAAGTGAATTATGATTCATACTTAAATAAATGAAGAATCTTAAGTAAGGGTAGTAATTTCACTTCTTAAAAGAAGATCTGAGTCATAAAATGAGTCAAAAAAGGCCGACAATATTTATAAGGAGATTGTTTTATTTGAAACTCTAATTCATATGTATATATCTTAATCAAATTTAAAATTGACCTTTTGATTAAAATGTTGTTACTTCAATCTCTAATGTGTTCTTTTATAAAGGCTTAAATGCTATTTGACCCGTCCATAAGTTTCTTTCCTGTTTTGCGTATCTGGAAAAACCGTAAAATTACTGATTTATTTCTTCTGAATTCAATCCACGAAAATCAGGAAATATAAAATACATTATTAACTGGCTTTCATTAAAATAATGTACACTCAGATAGTTTAAAGTAATACTACCAAAAAATAAAATAAAATACGGGTTTTTTTGGCCTATTTACTGTAAAATGATGTAAGAACGCTGATTGTTAAACGAAAAGAAACGCAAAGAATTCGTAAATTAATAATTAATTTGTGTGTATTTTAAGGATTTCGGACGTCTTTTGAAAATCCCTTTTTAAACATTCCCTCACATGCAAAACATATTCAACATATTTCCAATGATTTTTAAAAAAAATTTTGAGCTGATACCAAGAGTTATATAAAAATTTGTAACAAATCCTGATGATAAAATAAATTAATAACAACTTTTTTAATGAAAAAATTCTATACCGCAAATAGTGCCGCACAGAAGGAATGCCGGCTCCAGACTCCCCTGAAAGTACTTACTACCTCACTTACTTTTTTTGCTATTGAAAATCGACAAACTCAAAAGAATATGTTAGGCGGCGTTTTGGAGCATGATACGTGAATGGAGAATGGTGGACTTGATACCCAATTTCCCACCCCCACCTTTAAAAATTCCTAACTACAAAACATTCCGGAAATACAACTCATTTTTGCAAAATAATACAAACGTTAATCTTTATTGGATTGATGCTTAAGGAATGGTATACATTTTGTAAAGTGGAAAACAATTTTTATACATCTCGCAATACATAAGTCGCTTATTAAGAATTACTCATACATACACTAGTAAATAACGTCATTTCTAACATTTTAATGTACTTTATCTATAGTATACAGGTTTAAAAGCTCAGATCTAATAATTCTCTCAATTGTTGCAAATTCAATAAAGCCCTTTATTTATTTAATTCGGAGTTTCGATATTTAGTGAAAAATACTTTTCCACTTTTTTACTAAATAAATTGTACTTTTGTTCACTTTTTTGATTAAAGCGGTTATTCAACAAACACATTTACAGATAATACAGCGTTTCTCGAACTGTGGTGCGCACCTCCCTGAGGGGCCTCGATCATACTGACAAATCGAAAGAAAAAGATTATCTAAGAAAGTTCTTAATTTACCGAAAGTAAACAAGCAACATACATTTTGAAATAATAAGAAATAAAATTAACATTTGCACTGGCATAATCTATATATATAAAGGAGAAAAGCGACTCACTGACTGACTGACTGACTAATCACGATATCTCTGGAACTATTCAACCTACAGACTTGAAATTTGGTAGAGATGTTCCTTTCATAGAGTAGACATCAGCTAAGAACGGATTTTCCGAAATTCGAAACGCAAGGGGCGTTACGGGGGGTTAAGGGGCGTTATAAATGATTGTTTCCATGTTTAAACTACTCAATGTACAATTTTGAAATTAGGTAAGCGGATTCCTTTCATACAGTAAAGATCCGCTACAAAATAAGTTTGGTGAAAATCGATCCCTAAGTGGCGTTGTAGGGGCTTAGGGAGCGTTATAGACAATTATTTCCATTTTTAAACTATTTGACGCACTGTCTTTAAATTTGATATATAATTAGATTCCTTTCGTAGAATAATGATCAGTTAAAAAACGGGTTTTGCAAAAACAGACTTCTAAGTGGCGTTGCGGGGGATTAAGGGCGTAATAGATAAATATATCCGTTTTTAAAATTATTCACCTACCTGCTTGAAAATTGGTAGGTAAGTTTCTTTAATGGAGTAAATATCCGCTACAAAATGGGTTTTGGGAAAATTGACCCCCAAAGGGTGTTGCGGGGGCAGAGGTTTAAGGGGCGTTATAAATTCCAATTTTTAAGTTATTAGACGTACAGTCTTGAAACTTAGTAAGCAGATTTCTCTCATAGGGTAGAGATCAGCTACAAGATGGATTTCGTGAAAGTTGCCCCCAAGTGGCGTTGCGGGACTTAAGGGCATTATAGATAATTATTTCAATTTTTAAACTATTAGACGCACATTCTTTATATTTGATAAATAGATTTCTTTCATAGAGTAGAGATCAGCTATAAGAAGGTTTTGTGAAAACAGACCTCTAAGTGGCGTTTCGGGGGATTAAGTGGCGTAAGAGATAAATATTTTTGTTTTTAAACTACTTGACCTACCTGCTTGAAAATTGGTAGGAATGTTTCTTTCATGGAGTAAATATCCGCTACAAAACGGGTTTGGGGAAAATCGACCCCCAATGGGTGTTGCGGGGGGTTAAGTGCAGATATAAATAATTATTTCTATTTTTAAGCTATTAGACGCACAGTCTTAAAATTTGATAAGCAGATTCCTCTCATAGGATAGAGATACACTACAAAATGTGTTTTGTTAAAATTGACCCCTAGGTGGCGTTGCGGGAGTTTTAGGGGCATTACTGATAAAAAAAAAAGTGCATTTTTTATTTATTGGAAGCACAGACTTCAAATTTTGCTAAGCAGATTCCTTTCGTACAGTTCAATTCCCCTACAAAATCGATTTTGTGAAAACAGACCCCGAAGTGGCGTTGCGGGGGCTCAAGTGGCGTTATACGTAATTATCCCCATTTTTAAACCATTAGACGTACAGTCCTGAAATTTGATAAGCAGATTCCTTTCGTAAAGTAGAGAACCGCTGCAAAATGGGTTTTGCGAATATCAACTACCAAGTTTGATTTCAGATGATTAAGAGGCGTAATCGATAAATATTTCCATTTTTAAACTATTTGATCATCCTGCTTGAAAATTGGTAGGCAAGTTCCTTTCATGGAATAGAGTTCCTCTAACAAAGAGTAAAACGAAAATTTGCCCCTAAGGATAGTTGCGAGGGGTCAAGAGGAGTTACAGAAAAAAATTCCTGTTTTTAATTGTTTGACCCATATACTTGAAATTTGTTAAGCATGTTTCTTTTGTTGAATAGGGATCCACTAAGAATGTATTTTAAGCAAATCAAGTTTTGGGAGGGGGGGGGAGGTGCAGGGGGTTACTGGGACGTATTGACAAAAAAAAATCCTTTTTTCGAGCTACAAAAACTATAATAATGAAATTTTGTTTGCATTTTTTTTTTTTTTTTGTTGAATTGAAATCCGCTAAGAGCGGTTATTTTGGAAAACGGCTCTCAACGGGATTACGGGGAAATTGATAGTAAAACTTTTTGTTTTCTGTTAGATTTAGACTTGAAATTTGGCTTGCTTTTTCAATTTACGGAGTAGAGATCCACCGAAAATTGGTTTTGCGGGAATCCACTTGGTTTTTGGGTTACGAAAGAGCAAACATCATTCTATACTTCAATTTTTGAGATTTTTAGGAAATACAAATGAGATGAGTTTTGCCCCTTTTTTTTTATCGACAGGCGACAGTTACAGGTATAAGTATATTTTTCAATACAATCGAATTCTTAATGCAGGTCTTAGATATCAATAATTTATACATATATATATAAGCAGTAAAAAATTATAAAACATCATAAAATACCCAGCGAAGCGGGCGGGTAACGGCTAGTACACTTATAAATGTAACAGTACTGGGCGATGTATTTTATGATTAATTTAAAAATACTAAGTAAAAAACAAATTTAATAATTGCCAGTGAACTCATGAGCTTGTCATGAATAAAATTATACATAAAATTTAACGCTATATATAGGTTCCAAAGTATGTTATTAATGAATTCAATTCCCTTTTTATTTGTATGGATTGGGGGGGGGGAGGGCGTGATGAAAATTATGGTTGAATATTGGGTAGCAAATATTGAGCGTGTGAGAAACAATGAGTGAATATAAATATAATAACCCACTATCGATACGTACATATCTATGTATACCGAAAACCCTTTAGAATATTTACTCTCTTCCTAAAACATAAGCTCGTCCCTAGACAAAACCACGATATACGCATGATTGATGCTTGAGTCTATAAAGCGACCAACCACTGTCTTTCTACACGCAGAGTGTTTACCTTTTTCATGGGAAAAGCAACTGATTTATCACATATTGATAAAAGTCAAACCATTATGGCTTTGGAACATCTACTTCAGAAAATAGGCTTTTTGTGTACTGTTTTTGTAGTACATTAGTTATGATTATTTAGCAAAAACAATGAATGGGTCGTGTTACAATTTTGATGCCATCACATTTATTAAGAATAAAACAGATATACGATGATGAATTATTCATCAATATCGGATGATTAAAACTGTAGACATCACTAGCAGCTATAATTACTGTGATCCAGATGATTTGTTTTTCTGCACACAGTACGCTTATGTTTATACACGCCACTGCTGCGTATAGGCCTATAGTACTTGATTCACGCGTTGATGGTATGTAATCTCCAGTAGCTTTTGCAATGGGCGTGGAAGATTGATGTCAAATCGTGGAATATTAGGAAAAGGTGACATGACCCAACTAATCACGTTTCTTGTCAATCGAGTTGACGGGAGAGTGTTAAAACAAATATTTCCAACCGTAGAACTCGGGTACAGAGTTAGACAGATATAAAACTTTGGTGGAGATTTTATGGTGTTGGTGATGTTTACATGAAACACATTAGAACCCATCATTCCATAGAATAAACAATGAAGTCTACGTTGTTATTTTAGCATCACTTCAGACTAGACATTAGCGTAACGGAGAATATTAGGGCCCCCTTACAAAGTTAGGATTCGGGTCGAAGCCAGTTCTTACAAAGGATTGCAAAACCATAACATTAGACGTTGGCCCCCTAGAAACCTATTCCCAATCGTGCAGAGGTATACGTTACGCCACTGAGATGAGATGACCCTTTAAAGACGCTAACAGGGGATGGAATTTACTAGAAGAAAAAATTCACCATTTTATAAGAGCCGAATCGTAATGAAGTTATTCGTGAAAATCCATGTGAACTTTAAGTTATTCAGTGTTCCATCTGAAAAACCGGATTCGTGCTTCCTTGCTATTTATTCGAAATATACGGGAATTGTAGGGTCCTTTTTTGAATATCTAGTACTAGATAGTACAAATTTCTTATTAGGACATTGTCGAATCAATTTCGCGACGGGTGTTGATGATTCTGAAAGTTTGACGATGGTTCTAATTCATAATAAGCTGGTGGTTATAATATAAGGGCACTAAAATATACGTACCATAAAAACCCGGTGTATAACGTGCACTTTTAACACAAGGAATAAGAACAAAATTTACGTGTGCGCTGGATATAAAAATGGTAGGTTCAAAAATTTAAAAAAAGGTTAAGTATACAAAAATAGATTTCTACGTACTTTGGAATATTATTTATTTTTTAGAATGGCATTTCTAAAGAACTTAACAAGTTGTATAGTTCAAAAAGTATAATTTTTTTTCAACAACCTGGAATAATGCCTCGAATAAATGACTTCAAACATAATTACATTGCACACCTATTTTTAGATTAATTCATGAATAGGGGTGCACCTTATGCGGCGAATATATTTAAAAATAAAAGAGTGCAGCTTGAAAGAGTATAGAATCATGCTATACGCCGGATTTTACGGTATACAAAAGCTTTCTCTTAACTCTTAGGTTGTGTATATCGAGATTGTAAACTAATTGTGGCAAGTATTAAGTTAAAACAATATTTCTATTATTTTTATAATCATATAAATGTCAGACAGTGAACATTTTAAAGATAATATAGATAAACGGGATTTTGAGATACCAATTTTTATCTTGTGACTTATAAAAGTAATTTTTCTGTACAATAGTTTATTTTTCGAAACATAATCCCTGTTACGTAAAATATGATTAAATGTGTAATATCTCAAATGAAATATTTGCTGTATTTTTTTAAAACTATTCTTACTGTAGTAGGGGAATATATCACACATTCGAAACATTTGAGAAGGGGAAAAAGAATTTGAGTACTTTGGCTACATAAAAGGAAAAAAAAAATTACTAGTTGTATCGCATTTACAAGCTGATGCATGTAATTATTCCTCCTTCCCCTATCCGCCTGCGGTTTCACTTAGTTTTATTGTTTCATGCAAATTAAATGCTAAACGGAGAATCAACATGTTAATGGAAAATCATTCTTAGAAGCGACTGGAAGGAAACAATCGATTTTTTTAAAGTCAAATAAAAAGCGTTTTGTCCTTCT
>BMAO01011532.1:0-168172 GCA_019973975.1 Trichonephila clavata | reverse complement strand
ACCCCCAGCTGCCACACCAGATCAACTTTGGCAATGTGTGGAAGCTGCTTGGTCTACTGTACCCCAAGAACACATCCAAAGTCTCTTTGAATCAATGCCGAGGCATGTGGCAGCAGTGATTTCCAACAATGGTGGCTACTCTGGCTACTGATTCTGGCAGGAACAACACTTCACAGAAGTCTATAAATTTAATCATTTGATACTTGGTCAACACGTTATCTACAAAATAAATTTTGTTGTGTTATCTCTTGTCTTTCTTGGTGTTGCATTTACGGTGGCCAGCAGTGTAGTTAAGATTCCGTAAAATAAGGTTCTTTTTTTTAAGTGAATATTTCAATACAGTTTAATACAGCCTTATTAAATTATGAATAGTTATTAATTTATTAAATTACTTAAAAAGTAATGAAGTTATTATTAAAATATCGAAAAAGAAAATCAATTTTATTAAATTATGCATAATTTAATACAATCTTCTCGAATGAAAAGTTTTTTCTTCAAAGAAGCACATTCTTTTTTTAATATTGCTTTTTATAAAGGATTTTTTTAAAGCTTCTCAAATTGAATCATGTGGTAAATTCAGTTATTTTTCAATTTCATCATTCTTTAACAAACGCTCCCCCCCCCCCATTCAGCAACTGAGCAATTACTTCTTTTTAATTTTGACATTAGACAATTAATTCTTTTAACTTTGACTTAATCGATTTCTTTTTCCATGAATTCCGTCAAAATTCTTTCAAAAAAATTCATTTTGTCTATTCAATACACAAAGTGAAAGAAAAATTCTTTGTTTTCCTTTAAACAGTGTTTAAAAGTTTAAAAAACATTTGCACAAATAAATTAACTTCTAAAATAGCAGCATTTTTTAGTTGGGTACTTACGTAGTATCTCGAAAATGCCAACGTTCAAAATCACTCGCCAAGTTGGCAACTCCGATTTCGGATGTGTTGTATGCACTAAACTGGCAACCGTGTGCTTCGTTTTTTTCATGTCTTCAATAAGGTTGCGATAATACGTCAAGGGTCATGTTTCCATTAGAGATCCAGTGCCCGCGGGCGCTTCTTCTCCGTATGTGCAATAATACGTAAGTACCCAAGTTGTTTTGTAGAAATTTTTTGCACCAAAATTTGAACTATTGTATAAAGACTTTGGAATCTCACATATATATGAAAAAGGAAATAAAATACTAAAGATTAATAATTCTATATCTACTCTATTTTTATTAATTTTCTCAGCATTTTTTTTGAGAAATATTTTGAAACAGTGTACCCCTTTTAAAGTTTTTTCCTCCTACGTTCCAATTTGATTTATTATTACTTCTATATACAGAAAGTTTCGCTTCATTATTTAAATGTTTCTTTATAATTGACAAGAATTATTAGCAGTTGTTTATGGAAAAAAGTTCCATATTAATTATGAATTTAAAAGCATCTAATGTTTTATGTTTCCCTGAATATATTATTTTTTACTAAAACAATTCCTATGTATAAGTAAATGTTGGTATTTACGTAATATAGCGTCGATCAATTCGTCAAATGAAATACTTGGACAAATGCTGCGATATGTAGTTAATAGCAGTAGAAATTATTTCCGTGCATATCACAAAACAATAATAAAGATAAAAGCAATTGGCAACATTAATTGGATTAGCGAAATCATTTTATTTGCTGAATTCGATCTCGACGGTGTAATATGTAAACATCCCAAAATCTTAATGTGAAGAGTAAAACGGGAAAACATATTACATTCATGAAAACAATGAAAGGGACAAGGTTTTTTTTAATAAAAACAAAACCAACGAAACAAATAAAATCAAACTTCGCCAAAATATCATCCGATATAAGAACAATATAAAGAAAAACAAAAATGAGCACTGCATGCTCATTAATTTAGGAAACTGATCACATGGTCTAGCACAGCAACTGACAAATGCCCTGTAAATTTGAGAAAAACATGTCTAATAGGGTGTATGATCGCCCCTAACACGAATGTTACAACGGGGATTTATACGGTTTACCAGGGTCCTTATCAACCCCTGAGACAACCACACTCACTCTTGCACCAGCGCACTCTTGAACTCATCGATGGTAGTTGGAGTTGGTCTTCGAGATGCAATTGAGCATCCTAGGACGTCCTACACGTGTTCGATGGGATTAAGGTCAAGGGACATCGCAGGCCACTGCTATCATTGAAAGTCCTCAAATTGGAGGTATTCGTCTACTAACTGAGCCTTGTGTGGACGTGCGTTACCGTTCAAAAAGATGAAATTTGGTCCATATTATCCTCGGATAAGGCTGATATAGGGGGAAAGGATCTCGTCCCTATACTGCTGATTTGTCAGAGTATCTCCGTCAAACACATGAAGGTCGGTATACCTGTCTGAAATTATGTCTGCCCAGACCATCAGACCACCTCGACATAGTGGTGCTTTTCGACAATGTGAGAGGGCCGATATCATCTCCCTGGTTATTTCCAGATGAGAACACGTCTCGAGTTTCTGTCCAAACTGAATCGTGACCCATCTCTGAAGGTACCCGCCTCCAATCATCCTCTGTCCAAGACAAGTTATCTAGGCATCATGCTAAAAGGTCCTTTTTGTGTTTAATGGTCAAACAGAGGAAACTACAGGGCATCCGACATACAGGCAAGCTGCTTTAAGCCTGGGTGATTATTATTAGTGAAAAGAATGGTCATGTTGCATTATGTAGGCTGTGATACAATTGTGTTGTTGTCACGGCCCAATCTCTTTTAGCCAGAATTCTCAAACAATGATCTTGAGCCGGTGTTATTGCCCTTTTTGCGCCCTTGGCCAGGTCGGTGGAGCACTGTTCCTATTTTAACGAACAGTTTCCACCTAGTGAACACCACATTTCAGAAACCCCGAAGTCTCAACAACAGAAAGACTGTGATTGGCCCACTTCGAGCCTTCTAACCATCCTTCCATCTCTTGCCATCATCTAGGCAATGAAGATTAGCAATATTAACAATGGGCAAACAAAGAAAGTTAAAAAACAATGATTGGGCTAAGCAACGATGTTTCAAAACATCCTTACTCTACAAGTTTCAGTGAGCAAGTGAGGAACCAATACACAAAGTCAATCTCTTACGACGTCTCAGGTCACTGCGTGGCAGAGTTGTCCGCGAAGAGAGCACAATTATCACATCTGATACATTATTTGCGTATAGGCGTTAATTCAGTTCCTACTATTAGCTCACTCTCTCTAGATATACTTATCTTGTTCAAAATTTCAATCGTTAGTAAAATACATTTTGAAGCACTCAATTGAGCTGAAATTTTATATACAGACTTATTTTGGATGACAATACAGTAATTTAATTATAATTAATACAAATTAATTGATTAAAACTAATTATTCAAAGAATTACAAACACAGTAACGTTGGTATCATTTTTGGCAACTTGCGTCAAAACTTGAAAAGAATTTTTTCTCACATTTTAAAGCTCTCGTTTGAGCTGAAATTTTCTATACACTATTGTTTTGGGTAACAATACGATAATTTAATTATAATTAATTAAAATTATTGACTGAAATTAATTATTTAAAGAATTACAGATACAGCTACGTTGGCTTCATTTTTAGCGACTTGAGTCAAAACTTTAAAAGATTTTTTTTCTCTCGTTTCAAAACTGAATAGTTGAACTGAAATTTTATATACACAATTGTTTTGGATGACAATGCGATACTTTAATGTTAATTAATAAAAATTAATTGCCACTTAATGTTGTGATTCTGTCATATGTATGTACATATTTATATTAATTGTAACTATTTAATAAAAATAACTGAAAAAAATTTTTGTTGATCTAAGTAGGAATTTACTTAATTTTTTTATATTACTTATTTATATATATTTTTTTAAAAAAGCATTTTTCTCTTTAATTGTTTTTATCAGTGATAAAAGACTTTTCTGATTTCCTGCAAATATGATGAAAACGGAATTTCCCTCTTCCTGTTACATCGAAATTTTGTCTTATAAATTTTCTAAGATTAGAGTTCTGATATAAAAGAAACTATATCTTAGTACCTCTAGTACATTTAGTAATTTTGGAGACTACTTGTCTAGTGAAATTAACAACAAAAATAAATATTAAAAAAGAATTGTAATAAATCGGTACTTACGTACCATCGGAATAATATCAATATTTACTGTGACTCGCCAAGTTGGCAACCCTGATTTCACTTGTATCATTCGCGCTGAGCCGACAACCATGTGATTCCTTTAATATAATATCGCCAATATGGTTGCGATATTACGCAAGTACCTATTATATTACACACAAAAAAAATATTTCTTTCTGATAATTATTATACTCTTAGATGTTTGCTCATACTTTGATGCATCATTTTGATTGGAAACATCATTTAATTGTATATCATAGTGATCTGGTATTTTAATTTATCAAAGATATTTAGATAATTCAATAAATATTTTGAGGATTCAATAAATATTTTGATAAAATCCTATTTTAGCCAACGTCTTTGGCAACGAAGAAAACCAGTGTCAAATTTCGCCATTAGCTCATTTTTCTGCATCGGAATTCTATCCAACATGAGCCTAATTATTCGCCAATTTAACGATAAATAAAGGTGAGAGGCTAAATAGGATGTAACCAATATTTTATACAAAAATATTTACTTCAATGCAGAGCTAAGAATCAAAATAAACAGAGACATCTTAAAGCCTAAAAGTTACAGAACTCTATTATTGTCTATTATATAATTAGATATATATTTTTTTCTATTACTGATCATCCATTATTATCCAACGAACACACACAAACTAACTATACATTAACTTTTTATTTCCTTCCCAGCTTACATTTTGCGAAGATACTTATAAATTCAATATAGCATGCAATAGATATTCCTTGCTAATAAGCACGTATGTCAAATTGAAACGTTAAAATGAATATTTACTTGAATTTCGAAGCGCTTTGGAGTATAAAGCCCTATTACTCTAGGAATTTCAGTCTGCATTTTCATATTAGATAACTGAAATAGAAAGAGAGGTACATTTTTGAACGATATTACGATAAAAGGGAAAACGGAATATATGAGATTTCTATCCTACAGAACATATCTAATTGCTTTTCATCGATTCGTAGGCATACCAGAAGAATAGGTTGAGGATATTGCATTTCAAAATGTCATTCTAATAATAGCTCTTAAACTGCAAAATATGTAAAATAGTTGATAATACATGATATTCATGTTTGAGATCTGCTGATTTTATTCCAAAACTTATTTAGCTTATCTACCACAGATAAACAATTTTTGAAACTCAAATTTTAATTATCTTGAGTCTTTGAATATAAATTTACAATGTTTCTAAAATGTATTGGAACGAAATAAAGTGTTTCAAATATATTCTGAAATAAAAATTTCTACTGTTCAATTTTAACATGTCTGATAACTAAACGAAAACTAAAGGGATAAAAACATTGTTAAATAATTGTATAAATTTATATGCCTTCTATATACTAACTGAAAATAATTCCTAATGAGTATTGTAACAGGAAACATGTATTTTTTTAATAAAAATTTTGCTAATACTGCTTAATGTGCTAGGCCTAATTTACGTTTTATGATTTAATTCAGCCATCTAAACATGGATATCAACAGAATTTCACAAAATTTTCCTTCTGTTTTTCCCATTCTAGTATAAGTCTTTCGCTAAACTCATTTTTGTTAGAAATTTTAAATTCAGAAGTTCTATGCTCCAAAATGAATACAAATATGCCCGCTGCGATTCATCTGTACTCCATGTTGGTGTGCTGATTGCATGTAGGCAGTTATACTACGTCTAAAATCTGCAGATGTGATTATTATGTTTTTTCAGTCATTATCTTGGTAAGGTTTGAAATTTCATAATAGTTCACGCGCTTTGTTTGAAATTTTGTTTCAAAATGTTGAAATAAATGAATATGTCTATTTATCCATCCATTAAATGAAAATTTCCAACAAAATCTGTATTCATACTCTTTTAGACATCATTCTCCTTGTTTCACAGCAGCAGGTGTAAGATTTTTCATATCCAGTTCAATATTAAATTTCAGTCATATCACTTTCTTTCCACAACTTACGAATATATTGTACTTACTCTCATCCACAAACGTAACCTATTTCCCAAACTCTAAAGGATTTTAGGTGTTGCGAATAGTGGTCCAGTCATTGTTTTACTATCTTCTCGTCCATGACTTGATTTCGATTGTTTTTTTTATTGATTTGTAACATCTTTACTCTCGGTAGCTGGATATTTGTTGGAGTGATTTCATGAAAAGGGACGGAAATGCGTAACAGGAAGTCGGGGGAAGCGCGCGCTGTTTGATTTGACCAATTCAGCGCCTTGGGGGTGTCTCTTCGCTAGCCTCGTCTCGGGGTCCAACTGTAGTAGCAATTAAGAGGCCCGCCTACCACACATACCAGCAAGTCTTATTAGACTTCATCCAGAATAAACTTGTGATTCTTACGCTCAATTGTCAAAGTCTCAGGGCTCGTTGTGTGTGAAATCTGAGTATATATTTATATATTTGTAAACTATATATTAATAATTATATTTCCTGGTAAGCGTCTGACAAAGCTCATCCTTCTTTAAAAAAAATAGGAGTAAGTAATATGGAATTATTTGAATAAATATTTAAGTGCTTATCATTTTCATACTTTGAGGTTAATTCCTGTCGCTGTCAATATAATATTTTTAATTGTGATTAAGAATGATTTCTCGATTTAAAAAAAAACTAACTAATTAAGTAAACGAGTATTTTTGATTTTCTCTAATATTTCTAATTTTTAAGCATGCGCTTGACGATGTCTCTTCGCTACCCTCGTCTGGGGGTTCAACTGTAGTAGCAATTAAGACGCCCGCCTACCGCTCATACCAACAAGTCTTGTCATTTTGGTGGTCGCATACATTTCTCCGAAACAAACAGTTAAAAAAATTAAAGATTTCCTGCATTTTGTGCTTTTACCGTATACCGAAGGTGTGATTCTGCTCTTTTTAAATAAAACTATAACCCGCTTCCCATGATTTTGAGTGGTGATTTTAACGTTAACTTCAGTTTGCCAGAAGCTGAGCCGCTCATAGCTTTTCGGAATGATTAACTTAAGCTCGAAATAAACACAATCGAAATGTTTCGACAACTAATAGTGGTACTGTTATTGACGCCGTTTTTCAACGATTTTTAAATACTTTGAAATCACAAGTATATGTGTCATACTTTAGTTTTCATAAATCTATTGTCTCCGCTCTTCCCCAAAACGAACAATAACAAATATTTTTTGATAAAAAACTGCATTACTCCTTGTGTTAATTAAATAAAATTTTCATTAAAGATATAATTATTCGATAGAAAATTATTTCCAGTCATAACCGATTCATTTCTTTCAGGGTTAAAGTCACTATTGCGTATTTACCATGATAACAAGTCAGATGTTACACATGATATGCGACTACTGTAAGACTCGTTTCTTTTTTTTTTCAAAACAATGTTTTGAATTGTAGATTAACTTGTATTTAATATTTCAATTTTTCTCAGTGTTTTTCCATGGCTCATATGAAGAAATATCAGTTTTCTAATCTCAATGGAAATTTCCTAAGTTTTTCGTTCCATTTTAGCAATGCAGCACTTAAGCAACATGCTTTGAGCTTTAAAAAAAGTAAATTTAAAAAGGGTTTTATTCTATTATTATTAGCTTCTGAAAAGTGTGCTTATTTGTAGCACTTATTTCAGTAACGTCACAACAATTTTTGAGATCTACTTTCAGTTGGTACCCGGGAAATGTGTAATTTTATAATTATTTACCAATGTGTTTTAAGTAATGTTTGATCTTTTGTAATTTTATTTAGTCATCAGATATGACAAGTTCGAAAAAAACTTGTTAAATTTAAGCTGTTGTTTTATCTTTACTTAAGTATTATACTTTCGACTAGTTTCTTCAAATCAAAAGACGTCGCAAAAGGCCGGTGATATCCCGCCAATAGCACCAAACACTTTCCGCGCATGTTTCAAAACAGAAAGAACGATGACAGCATTTAGCGACGTCTTTTGCACGCGTAAAGTCTTTTTCAATTCCTACTATATAATATATATAAGCTCACACTTCTCTCTCTATATTTATATATATCTTTATCTTGTTCAAATATTCAATCGTTAATAAAATACTTTCTATTCATCCAATCAAAATCAAATACATTTTTTAAAACGTTTAGTGGATGACACTTGATGTTAATTTAGTTTTTTCGAATATTAATTCATTAATTACCGAAAAATTAATTAAACAAAATTATTTACCAGTTTGGGACAACAACCTAGATTCGTCTCCATTGCTGTAACAATGTAACTGTTAAAACAATGTCAAAAGTTTGCGTCGAAAACCGGTATTTAAGCCAAACTAGCCAAACCGGGTGTGCATTGTTACAACAATGCACATGTTCTTTTTTCTATTCCTACTATTAGTTCACTCTCTCACCACATATATACGGGACGTATAAAATAGTTAATGATTATTTGTTAGTGGCGAATGTTTAGTGAGACTTAAGCATGCCTCCACTACGAAATAAGGAGAAATTCCAACAACTTAAGGAGTTTGAACAGGGGAGGATTATTGGTCTTTGAGAAGGAGGATTTTCCTGTCGCGCAATAAGAGCTAGTGTGCAGCGGAACAGTTCCATAGGGATGCGAGTTTGGAAACAGTGGACCGGCGAGCACCGAACAACTCGAAAAACTGACAATGGGCGACGAAAAGTGACGTCAGCGCGCACCGATCCACACCTTCTCCGCATGGCGGTGAATGACCGTACAGCTTCCTACAGGCGGTTTGCAGCACGTTGGTCTACTGCTACAGGTGTACAAATGTCGGCTTTGTCAATTCTTCGACGTCTGCTGCACCGTGGATTGCATGCAAGGGGGCCTTTATACAGGACCCCCTCACGGCAAACCACCGACGGCTACGTCTGCAATGGGCTCATGAACACAGAGCCTGGCAAGCTGATTGGCACCAAGTTGTCTTTTCGGATGAATCACGCTTCAATTTGGGGGACCATGATGGCCGCTTTCGTGTTAGACGCTATGCTAGTAAAAGCTGCCTTCCAGAGAGCGTTATCGAACGACATAGTGGTCTAACACCGGAGTTATGGTTTGGGATGCGATTTTGTATCATAGGTGATCCAATTTACTATGAATAGCAACTAGTACCTCCCTGAAGTGCTACAGCCTGAAGTCGTTCCCTTCCTACAAGGCATCCCTGGAGCTATCTTTCAGCAGGATAATGCGCGCCCACATGTTACAAAGACTGTTCGAGACTTCTGTTCAGCCCAACACAAGCAACTTCTTCCTTGGCTGCTTATTCGCTGGATATGTCGCCGATTGAGCACGTGTGGGATTTGGTTGGTCGGCGTCTCGCTCGTGATCCACGTCCTGCATCTTCAAAAGACGAACTTTTGCTGCGCATACAAGCAATATGGAATTCTCTTTTATAAGCAGAAATTCAATATCTGTTTGACTCCGCACCACGTCGTATAGCAGCACTTAGTGCAGCGCGTGGTTGCTACATCAAATACTAATTTCGGACGCTTAATACTGCTTTTTTTTTTTTTGGCTTTGTAAATTTCGTCCTTTATTTGTACTAATACTAGTTGTTTGTGCTTTAAATTTCATTTAATTCTGATGATTCCTTCATGGTGTTGCATTTCTTACTAACAGCAGTATATATATATACATTGTTAAAATTTTCAATCGTTAATCAAATACTTTCTATTAATCTATTCAAAGTAGGAATTGACGTAAATAAAGTTTTTTTACCGTATAGCACATAAGTATTATTTTTTCTCGCAAAAAATTATTGTAAATTTGTAATATATTATATATTTTTAAGACTGTATCAGTCTGTACTTACATATTTTTTGTTTAATTATAATTATAGATTCTTTTTTAAAATCATTTAGAATTTCTTAGAATGTTTTCCAACAAAATTTCCTATAGATTTATTTTTTTGTTATAAATTATAACATAATGATCCATATGCAAAATAAAAACACTAAAGAAGAAAAAAACATTAATTTTGCTATATAAATATTTAAAAAAAGTTCTCTACATATTGATATTATAATTACTGGTGTCTTGAATTAATTATCCATTTTATAGCCTACAAATATTTTACTTATCTGCTTCAATGAAGTCACAATATTTAACTATAAAAATTATTGTTGTCTTTTTTTCTTTCAAAAAATTACTTTAAATTCTTTTTTAAAATTCCTTCTTTTTCTAAATGATTTTTTTAAAAAAAACTATCCCACCAAAATAATGTAATTAGTTTCTATTCTTCTCTCTCTTACACTTGACACTAACGGGACTTACAATAATGGTAAGAATTTCCACCGTAGAATTTGCAGACAACTAACCTTGATGTCAAGGATAAGGCTCTGTTTCCCATCAGAAATAGTGGCTGTCGTAACTAATTGACAGCTAATCCTATCATGATAACTTTGTCGTAAAAATAGATTTGTTCTCAGCAAAGGAACCGTATTTTTTCTAACAGTAATATTTATTTTACCACACCCTCAATTACACTTTGTAGTATTTTATCCACACATACTGGTGTAATTCTATGTTATAGCTGATCCTGAAAGAATTCCATTTTAATTTGGTATATAATAAATGTAATTATAAAATAAGCACCGAATTCTATCAAAAATTATTAAATACATGTATTCAATAAAATTATAAATTCGTGGATTAAATATTTCAGTCCAAATTTAATTTATTTAGTTTTAATTACAAGAATTAATAGGACATAATAATAATAATATTTCTTTTGAATGTGCTTAAGATTGGATACATAAATAATGAGACCTCTATTATTTTTCTTTTATTCAGTGGAATTTACTTCAGGTATTCCTTTTTTAATTTACGAATCTTTCTTTAATTTTCTTGAATAAATTATTTTTAAGTAACATATCACTTTTAATTATTATAGTACTAGTGACATGTAGTTTTGTTATGTATCTTGAAAATAAAATTTAAAGCAATGGCAAAAAGTTCTTTGGTAAATTTCAACCAAACTTGAGGAAAACTGAATTATCAGATCAATTGTATTTTAACTAGAATAAAAATGCATTACAAAAACCACTTACCAAATCTTCAAAAAGCAAAATCAGTAACTTTTTTATCACATGTACTATGTAATAGGGTGGATTAAAAAACTTTTTTTCGGGAATTTAAATCCTACTATTTGAAAAAGATGTTGTCTGGTATATTGATGAAAGGAAAAATGACGAAGAAAATTAATCTCTATGCTTAGTACTGAAACAAGGTAAATGAAGTCTAGGCATTTGACCTTTTTTAAGTTTAAAAAAAATCAAAGTAATTTTTCTAAAAGAAAAAACAGGCATTTTAGTACTTTTTGATATTTATCACTACCAAATTGGTAGACGGAAAACATTAAATACAGTAAACCAGTGCTTCTCAAACTTTCAGTATTTGAGACCCAATTTTCTTTCATTATTTTCATCGCCCCCCCCCATACAATAACATTATATTGAATGCAATAATAATGTAATTTCATACTAAAGCTACAATATGTCTTTAATTATAAACCGTGTAGTAACAGGTGTTGATGGATGAAGAAAGGCGGATGAACTTGGGTATGTATATAGTTCCTCTTTCAACGAGAACTTCGTTAAGAGTAGTGTATTTAGTTCTATTTGTCAGAGAAATAATGTCAGAGAATAATAATCCTTCTCGAATTTTTTTCGCACGTGTTTTTTATGGTTTATATTATAATTAAAAAGTACCACACTCGGGGGAAGTTTTCTACAAAAAGAGGACGTCCTTCTGCTGAGAACCCCTCACGCTTGTCTGAAAAACACTTTGCTGACTACATTCACCCACCAGAAAAGAAAACTAATCCAACACTACAGTGTATTATTTGTTGCTTTAAGAGAGACAATAAAGGTAAGAAGGTAAGAAAAGAAATAAGATTCTCTCTCTCTCTACTATCCAGATTGCGATGTTGGGTTATATGCAGTACAGTGTTTTCGAATTTATCATACTCGATCAAATATTGATTAATAATTTCATAATCATTTATGTAAATGCAAAAGATGTGAATCAGATTTGTCATTCAAGATAAAAGCTAGGTATTCTAAGTGAATTGCACCAAAGTCTAATGATTTCTGCCGTACAGAAAGCCAACTTTACAGGTAAATTACTCATTTATTTAAATAGATTTTTTTTTTACATTAATTTTTAGGAAATTTTTTATGCGAATGGTGCTATTATGTTTAAAAAGATATGTATGTTAAAAACAAGCATAAAAAGTTGACATTTTTTGTTCAAAATTCAGAATTAAAATGAACTTGAAAGGGGTTAATTTTAAATTAGATAAAAATCCTATTGTCGAAATTGAAGTGCACGATGAACAGGAAGACATAGAAAAGCTTGTATCGAACTGATTTGAAGATGCGGGGAGAGAAGGAGTTATTAAATGTTGCAATGTACATTGTACAACTCACTGCTCAGAACTTATTTATTAATAATCCTCGTTTTGAGTTATTTATATTGTAGAAAAAAATTTTAATTTTAGTCTAAAACCCTAAGAAAATTCAAATTAAAAATTTTGAAATTAATTATTTTAATCATTTTTCTTCTATATTTTTCATACCATAGAATATATTTTCCGCATAGGTTGGTTCCAATTAATCATAACCTTTTTTTCACCATATATACTCGTTATCCAACTAATGTACAAGTAAATTAACTTTATTTTATTTAACTGAAGGCGTGTAGTAAAAAAAAATACTATTTCTCAAAGTGAGCAGCACAACATTTTTAAGAGGAAAATACCTGATCAATCGTATTTCAACGAAACTGTTGTGTTTCATTTATAAGATCACGCTCACACACACAAAAAAAATGTTGGAAATAATTTTAAAGTTTTATGCCTTAGCTTAATACATGTTTTAAACTTTTCCTGTAATGTTTTTCTACTTTATAAAAAACATTGCAGTCCAAAAAAGAAATGTTTTGAAACTATATTAAACATTTTTAAGGGGATTCACCCAAGTAATGGCCTGTTTTTTAAGCATCTTTAGAGAATTTTTTTGACGACCAGTAAAAAGATAGAACTTTAAGTTTTTTTTCATCATTTATTTATATGTATTTTGAGTGTATGTATATAAATATTTTGCCACAAAAATATCCAATAGAACGTGAGTTATAGCGCTCTGAACACACTAGGGTTTGCAATCCTGTGTCATATTTTCAATCCCGGGACTTCGGGATTACATTATCCAAATCCTGGGATTAGGATTGATCTATTTATTAAAAATACTTAAATATTAGCTTAGTTGAAATTTCATAATAAAATTAAAAATATAATTAAAAATTGATTTAATATTTTTTTTATGAAACAATTAAAAAAATAATTCATCATAAAAAACAAATAAAAATAGTACATAATGAAATTTTAAAAAAAATATTTTCTTCATTTCTTGTGTTTCTGTAAATAAGCTTATAAAAATACAGTTCTTTCAGCGTTTCATCGTTGAAACGGTTTCTTGTTTTTGTTACAAATTGTCCTGCCGTAGAAAATGCATGTTCGAATTCTTTACTAGTAGGTATTATCGTCATTAAATAGGAGTATGTTCTTTTCAGGTAGTGACCACGTCTCCCTCCATTTTCAAAAAGAGACATTTTTTAAAAAATTTTTGATGACAGTGTCTCAAATCTAATAGACTGCACTGGTGCATATAACTCTTTGATAACTTTATTTAGTTCTTCTGCTACACTTAATGGTTTTGTATATAAATTGATCCAGTTATTGAATCAGAATGTGAATGAATTTCAAGTATTACCTCATTTTTGAAATTGAAGATTCAGTTACATGAGCTGTTAGTAATGCAATGGGTTTTGAAGTGTCTCAAGTCTTCCAAGCAGGTCCGCTTTTAATTAACAGCATTTAATTGAAGAACAAACTGTGATAAAATCTATTCTTGAAATGCAGTTTATATTATTGCGTAAGTATTGCACAGTGAGCCAGTTAGATCTGTGCGACATTCTCCTATACGAGAAATGAGAGCTGTGTATATATGTTTGTTTTACCTATAGCCCACTTATAATTGCACACAAAAAAAATTTGCGTACATATTTTATTCAAAAAATATAATTTTTTTGAAGAATTAAATTCTTAAAAAATTTTAATGAGAAAAAAGTTTTTTAATTTTATTTAGACAAAAATTAAATCCTGGGATTTCGGGATTGGAAAAAAAAAACCTGGATCCCAGGGCTGAAATCCTACTAGATATCTTTCAAAAATTCTAATCGCATCTGTCTAAGTTAGCTGACACCAGACATCCTGAGGATGAGAGAAATGTCCGTTTTCTGACCCTACTCGCAATGGGGAGAAAGTTACAGAAGAAAATAAGAGAAAACAAATATCAAATTTTACGGTTTAACACACACTTCCGCCTCGAACCCTTCAAGGTTCAACACGTAAGAAAACTGACATTAAACGTATACAATAGAAAAAAGTACATAAGATACATTAAATGTAATACCAGATTCCAATTACTTCGGAAAAAAATTTAAAAATTTTATTCGGACAAAAATTAAATCCCGGGATTAGTTATTTTAATCCCGGGGCTGCAAACCCTAGAACACACCAGCCTCGAAAAAATGGACTCTGACTTCCTCCACGATTCCGGATGATTGGCTTATCTGAAATAAAAGAAATTAATGGTGTTTTGATCTATACGTTTAAATGCACCGAATGGACAATACAAAACTGAAAAATTAAAAAATGGATTTTTGGTAAACCTCTGAAGAAAAAGTATCGAGTTCCATGGCTTTTTTTTTGTTATGTTTTGTTATAAAAAATAGAAATATTAGGAATTTTGGAATGATCGTAGTCCGTTTTGGTGTGTCTATCTGTGTTGAGTCGACCCTATAAATTTGAAGTCATTCGGTCTAACCGTTCTTGAGATATGATGGAGGAATGCTTGAAAAACACAGTTTTGAGAAAAACGCGTTTTAAGTTTCAAGTCCGATTAAAAAACAATGAAATTCTTAACTTACCCTCAATCGGTTAAGTCTGGTGGCGAAGACTAAAACAAGTTCGACGAAATATTCAACAACTATAGATATTTCCTTTTAAAACTCTACAAACTTGTATGAACGTGTATTTGCATAGAAGGGTCAATGGTATCAAGCCGACTGTACACAATAGGCCCAGCCTTCGATTGTCAATTCAGCGTTCCGAACAGCTGCTTTTCTAACACTTGCTTCTTTATAACGACTTCGAATTTTTTAAAAAATAACTTTTTCAACGTATTCTAGACATGTTAAGAAAGCAATTTATGGAGAAAAAAATTTTTGATTTTTGAAAACCCCCTTGAATAGATAAATTTCATAATATCTGCGAATCTTTATTTGTATTTCTTGACTAACACGATAATAATTCCAGTAGAGTATTACTTTTTTTCCTTTGATCCGCTGTTGCATTGAAATCATTTGCAGTTGCATATTGCAAAATCATCATCTCATTCTGTTTCTTAAATGATGTTACAAAATATTTTCGAACTCATTGTTTTGCACACTGCTTTATCGACAAGAATTAACATTTTAGAAAATTGAATGCATGACTTTCAGTTGTTTTAATATCAGCATGTTGTCAGTTTCATCTTCCTCTGTAAAGGCTGCTTCACAGTGTTCATACCAACGTTGAAAGAAAAACAATATTCTGTGATAAGGTAGAGGTACGTATAGTTCACCGAAACTGGTTTTATTCCTAGGCGAGACTTTTTTTTTTCTGGAAGCATTCATTTTAGTATTAATTTAAAAACATTTTCCATTAGTTTTTTACTAATAGAATATACATCTTCAATAAAGGTAGGACAGAATTGTTTTAAAAAAATATTTTGTATGTATACAAACTTATCTTAAAAGGAAACACTGAAAATACAAGGGCAGCAAAAAATAACGCCTGAACTAAATGAATTATTCTTCATTATGTAAAACTATAAAACAATGAATTATTTTTAATGAAAAGTTGGGGTTTTTTTTTTATTCAAATTGTTTTATAGCTTCAAAAATGAATGTTTCACCTTACGAATAAAAATATAAAAATGCGTCTGGGTTAATGGTATGATGAATTAATAAATTTAGATTTACTGATAAAAAAATCCCTTAAATTTATATTTTTGTGTAAATACGTGTGTAATGTGTGAGTAGGAAAAATTGTTAATGAACTATAAGAAATTTACTGTATCTGAAGAACTGAATATTAATCTAGTTATTATTAGTTAAAAGATTAATTATTTAAAGAGATTTAAAATAATTCGTATTTTTAGAAAATCTATGCACGAAATAATTAAAGCCTTAACTGTGTTGAAACGCACCATCCTTGTTAAAAAACTGTAAACACTTTTACAATAAATAATAATATTGTATTAATGTTTTTAAAGTAATATATAATTTATTATTTTTAGTTTTTAGTAAACGTGTTTTAAAGCAAAAATTATAACACATTTTTGATTTTTACAACATTTCTCTTTCTTCAAAATATAAAATGAATATAATGACTCTATATAATTCAAAAGTTATGAAAAAATTTATAATTACGCAGAAAATTCTAATATTCTAAGAAATCCAATTTTGTTTCTTTTTGTGTATCACGAGAAAGATACATTTTCCCATTCAGACAAACTCCAAGTTAAAATATATAATCTTATTTTACATATCCGACCCACACAATCCATATTCTAGCAAAGCTAGATAGTACTGGATAGTACGCTACTATCCAATGAAGAGAGCAGTATAGGCGGAGCCGCTAATTTTTGCTTCTATGTGTCAGCATTTCAATTTTAACGCATCATTTAGCGCGCGTTTTCTACTAATTTGCTTGGTTTTCATGTATCCTTACGGGTTGTATTTTTTCATGTAAGTTTTTATCCTAGATTTCCAACAGAGAATTTTTTTTTTAATATTCATCTCCCTCTCTATGAGAGAAACCTTATTATTATTCTCTATTTATACTTTCATTTTATTTTACTATCTGGTGTTTCATCCACGTGTGATAGATTTAGGCCTAATTTTTCAACATGGCTCTGTTTCTTAAAAGCTTTTATTTAACTTACAATGTATGTATGTATGTATGTATGTTTGTTTGTATGTATGTATGTATGTATGTATGTATGTATGTATGTATGTATGTATGTATGTATGTATGTATGTAATTTGTTCGGGTGGAATCTTGCAACTCAATTTTGAAGCTGATATCTTCATCCCATTGAGCTGAAATTTTGTATACACGTTTAGTTTGGATGACAATGCATGTTTTGACCATCTATATTCCAATATCGCAATTAATTAAAAAGATATTAATTAAAAACGTTAAACTAGTTTTGGGTGCCAACTTGGATATATCTGCATTGTTGTAATAATGTTATTGTTACAACAATGACAAAAGTTGGCGTCGAAAATCGGTTTTCAGCGAAACTGGAATTTCATAACGTTGCGCTATTGACTGTATTAATTAACTTTGTCTAAAAAATAATAACATCTCTACAACGTAAAAATAATCTGATTTCTACAACGTATGCAATTTTTTTTTTACAAATTTCTATCTATTTTCTTGGATTTAAATTCAAAACAAAAAAGGTAGAGCTATTTTTCAAGTAGATTGGTACATTGTATACCTTTCTCAACGCTGCCAAGTTAAACTGAGATGGAGTTTTATAGAAATTTTAACTTTAATCTAAGAATTTATGAAAATGTCATTTATGAAGAAAATGCCATAAAACTTTTTTTTCGTGTGTATGACAATATTACCCAAGATCTGTACGAAGATTGAAAAAATTGCTTAAAAATTGCGGATTTAATAAGCAAATTGTGTTTTTCGTCTAGCACCCTTTTTGCGATAATTCATTTAGCTCGACTGTTCTAAAATAACCGGCTAACACCTAGCAACAATGATGTGTTGAATGAGATGAGCAGACTGAGAAACCTGTCCAGTGATAACTAAAAAGTAAAAAATAAATTAAAAGTAAAAAAACTTTTTTAAAAACAAGCTTTTATTTAAATGCGCTAAAAAGAATAAAATAAATTTTTCTTTAAAATTTTTTTACTATCAACTTATAACGTCATTACACAATTTATATGATATAAAAGCTTGTCGCAAGATTTATCTCTGCAGATAAACAAGTAAATTAAATAACTTGATCTGATTGATTTTAATTTCTTAAGAATTTCAAACTAAGTAATAAGAGTACTTTAAACTTGCGACAAGCTTTTATATCATATAAATTGTGTAATGACGTTATAAGTTGATAGTAAAAAAATTTTAAAGAAAAATTTATTTTATTCTTTTTAGCGCATTTAAATAAAAGCTTGTTTTTAAAAAAGTTTTTTTACTTTTAATTTATTTATATTATGTGGAAAATTTCTGCTGTACGAAGAAGATGGTACCATAAAGTATTGCTTAACCTTAATTTCACTGGCCTAATTCAGGCTTAATAGGTCTCCATTTTAGTCCAAAGACTCTTTTGGCATCTTCAATTGTTATGTTTCTTGGAATCCAATTTTTCTTTTGGGCCTTTTAGGTAGTACAATTTTTTCACTTAATATTTTATTTTATTTTATTATACTATATATATATATATATATATATATACAGAGAGAGAGAGAGAAATTATTTAGAGAGATATGAGATACTAGAGAAAGTTGGACATTATATATAAAAACATAAATAATGAATTATCCAGTATATACGATTAAAAAAATATGTAATCTAAAAGATGAAGCAATACACACTTTAACGTAACAATTTTGCACGACGTAACGAGAAAGCACTATGAATAGTTCTATTTGAATTTTTTATTCAAACCTTTTTATATCCTATAATACTTTTTTTAAAAAATTTTTGAGACTTAATGATTTTTTTTTTTTTTTTTTACTAAAATTTTTTTTTTTACTCTACATGTTTTTAAAATATTTTACACGGTAGAAAGGAAAGCTTCGAATTCTGGGAAAGAGAATCCAATTGTTCGGATGTACTATGTTTTCTTTTAGGACATTTTCGCAAGCGGGAGTTAAGTAGTTCTCTTTTTTGTGCTCAATCATAGGTGGATTTGTTTATTTTATCCATTTCCTGTAAAGGGTAATGTTTAAATAATTACGCATTCTTGTAGTTTTTTGTATGAGTATATGCGATTTAAATGTCAATTATTTTAATTATTTAAAAATATTCCTCTATATGTAAATTACTTATAGAGGCAACCAAGTGCTTCCTTTCATATAATGTCGCCGATATCGTTACGATAATACGTAAGTACCATTTATACAACTTATATACTGCCATTTACTATGTAAGGCTAGGAACACTTACGCCCTTGGGGCCGTTTAATTTTCTTAAAATTTTCTAAGCAAACAAAAGGAGATGGTTCATACGTTTTCACAATTAGTGGTTTTTATTTAATTAAAGCCTTTTCTTAATCAATCAAATTATTTTAACTTGCGCTCCTCTTCTCTTTTTCTTTCGCTGAAATTGAGTGGAAGTGGGCTGCATGACAGTAATATATAAAGAACGAAAAAAACTTTACGAGATAAGTGTACATAGAAGCATCTAAGAAGCTTTTAACTCAAAACTAAGCTTGCGTGGCTGACACGAGCATGATTGCCGACTGGTGCCGAGAAAAGCCGATTGGCGTACCCTCACCCGAACCTGACGCTTAATTTAAATTCTCCTTGAGCAAAACGCACCTAATGAAGTTATCACTTCAAAAAAACATTTGATATGGAAAGCGATGATAAGGAAATACACGCGACACTGATAAAAAGGAAAATGGTTACGTCAAAATTGATGATAAGCAAAGGCTGAAGAATTTTGCTGACTGATGTTTACCTTAATTTTACTTCAGTGAGGAAAAATTCTCGAAATTATAAGATGATAAAAGGCTCTGTGTGAATGTTATTTGGTGGGAACATATTTAAATAATTGTGCACATAACACGAAAATATAGCTCAATAAAGACTGTACCTTTATAAACTATGTATTTGTCATAGAAATTTTTATTTCCGAAAAATAAGTAAGATTTTTCTTTCGTTTGTAGTGGCCATGGTAGTCTAATTGTTATGGTTACAAAATCATGGCCGACGTGTCACGAGTTCGAGCCCTTTTGCCACTGAAGACCAGTCGTGCAGAGGATCTGAAGCCCATTACAACTGTCGAGGCTCTAAGTGCTACATTAAAATATCACGATGGCATGGTGTGATATTTTAAAAAGGAAGTGGTGACTCGGGTGTCGTCATTATCACTTGATCGAGATTCAGAATTTTGAGGGACGTAACCAAAAGCCCTCCAGTTGAAAAATGAAATGTAATCCAGTCCATGAAATGTAGCATATATGTTCTTTTTGTTCAGTAGAGATTAGCTAAGAACGGGTGTGACGTTTTATTCAATAAAGGTAGCGTGATTTGAAGTATAATAATTTAGTTTAATTAAGTCACAACTATTGTTTACATTAATTTACAATTTAGTACTATTAGATGATTTAGAGCAGGGGTGGGTAGACTTTTCCAGGGTGCGGGCTACTTCTAATTATTTCAAGGAGTTGCGGTCCACCCAGTACCAATGGGGTCCACGGGTGCAAGGGGGGGTTCCGGACTCTCCATCAAAGTGGTCCACTGGTCCACTTTGGGGCCAAAGTGGACCAAAGGCTTTGGCCCACTGGCTTCCACCAGTGGGCCAAAGTGGTCCACTGGTCCGGACTCTCCATCATAACCCTTCATTTTTTTCCAATTCATTATAGTCCCACGTATATATTACGTAAAATGTAATCAAATATCTTATATTAGTAATTTTTTTAATTTATTAATGTTAATTATTTATTCAGTAACTTATTTTTTGCTTTTTTTTTTGTTCCCGACAATCGACAAAAAAAAACATGTTTAGCTGCGTATTGGGGTTTGATACGAAAATGGTAGACCTTTAACATTTGATCTCCTTCCCTTTAAAAATTCTTGTGCGCACTACTGCCCAATGTCGTAGGTGTGTGGTGGAGGCAAGGAAAATGTTAGTATTATTACTCAATAATAAGTACGGAATATGTACTTACCTACAGAAGTAAAATAAAAAAACAACACTTTTAAAACCGCGTTTAAAGCAAAACGCAAGTTAAAAACTTAATAATGGCCCCAAATATAATTATATCAAATAATACATTTATTATGAAACAATTCAAAGTACATTAAAAAAATAAAACATTTTTATCTAATGTTAGTTTTTGTTGTTATAGTCAGTAGAATGCTTAGTCTGAATTTTGAATTTCTTTGAATTTTCCGTATATAACTACTAACTGGTAAAATCTTTAGGCGGGCACTCCAAAATGTCTTGGCGGTCCTATCAGTCAATAGCGATCGATGTAATGCCCACTCCGGATTTAGAGCAATGATTCCCAAAATGGTCTATATAGACCCCCAGGGGTCTATGACAGCATGCAGGGGGTCCACGTCCACCAAAAAATAATTTGGGGGTCCATGAGTTGTAAATGGGGGTCTACGATAGTGGCTCTCATTAAACCACATCATGACTTTAATTTTAAGCGAAAATTTTTAATCAAGTGGAAACTAGATTTAAGTGTGTGTGTTTAAAAGATTTATTTACTAAATTTATTGAAGTTAATTTGCAGTTACCAGAACCATCATTTTGGCGTTTCTTGCCATAATTTAACTAAGGAGTATTATTTTGAACGTACCGAATTTTCCTAGTTTCTCAATTCGTCACACACAATCTGCTAGGAAAAGGACGCTTAAACCTACATTCAAAATTTAAATGCCTTTTATTCAGATTTTGAAACTAGGTTTGAGAATGCTTTGACTATATGTATGGTAATAGTCAAAGTATATGTGGTAATACTACAGTATGCAATTAATTAATATGGTCACATTGAAAGAAAATCAAATGTCATATTACAAGAGAAACTGATCGAAATAGGCACTAAGATCTTAAATTAAAATTTCGAAATGGATATCAGCAATTTTAGAAGCACCAGAAGGGACGAAGCACCAGATTCATCTCTCCCATTAAAAGCATTTCTTTATTGCTCAGTTATTTTATGTAACAGTTATTTTAAGTATTAAATGAATTTTAATTTGATTAACTAACATGTGTGTCTCAGATTTAAAACACTATACTTCACTACAGTTAGAAATTTAAAGATTTTAAAGTAAGTATAGCTCTATACCAGCTGTCAAAAAGACATTTAAGTTGAAAAATTTACAAAAATTCATTATTAGGTAAGTAGGGTCTACCCCAAACCGAAAAACATGGCAAGGGGTCTATTAGACAAAACAGTTTGGGAACCTCTGATTTAGAGTCCCAAATTTCTATCTGCTTTGTGAGGGAGGGATCTTGGTGTCCGTTCCCTGCGAAGGTTTCGCTCTCCACTCTCCTTTCTCTCACGGCCCTCTCTCCGTCCCTGCGATTAACCGTTTTCGGTGTCTTTTTCTCTCCCTACATCCGGCCACGGGCAGAATGGGCTTCTCATCGTGTCAAAGGTTGCCGGGGCTAACCAAGACACGTCCGTCGCAGTATATTAGCGACTGCAGCTGTTTTGCGCATGTGGTGATCAATTCTCCTAAAACTGATCCGGCCGTGGGAGGGAGTCGCAGGTGTCTTTGCACGTGTGGTTTCGTTACACGGGTTTTGTAAAAAGTCGAAGCACAAATGGTTTCGCACAGGATCGCAGTGGAGTTACAGATGGGAAAAAATCCTGTTTTTGAACAATGAGACTACAATTTGGAATTTGCAAGCATGTTCCTTTTTTGTTGTTGTTTAGTAGACATCTGCTTAAAATAGGATTTCTGGACTATGGGAGCGAGTGTGGCTGAAGCGGCGTAAGTGATAAATGTATTTCTGTGTTAGAAATTTAAGTTCTGTTTTTTATAAATAAAAAGGCAAGTTCTGTAAGAGCATTTTCCAATGCAATAGAAACGTATAATGTGTGCTAGCCTTAAATAGCAATAACCCAACAAGAATATATAATCTTACAAAGTCATGAAATACCCAGCCAAGTGGATCGTGCGGGCGTGTATGTGTAAAATAAATAATATATGTAGTATTATATGTTTTTTTGAATTGTTACTCTTTTGTCACAGTAAATTTATTTAAAACAATTTAGAACAATGTATCACGCAGGGTAATACAAGCTGTGTTATCGTATAAATCAGTGAACGGGATACGAAAGAACAATAAATCATATCTTAAATATAGGAGTGAAAAAACCGATAAAAGTACGAATCTACTAGAAATTGTCCCCTTAAACACAAACCATAGAATCCTTTAGCACCTTCACGTATTGGGTATGTAGTTAAAAAAAAGACTGTTTTCATATTGATAAGGAGCGATTCCTCTGTGGATTTTGGGACACTTACAAAGAACGCTTGACTCATTTATCAATATTGACAATTGAAGGACATATTCCGAAATTTCGAAAAACGATTTTTATAGACAGGAGACTAACAATTCATCATCTAAGAAGAGATGATAGACTTCATTTGAATTTATGAAGCTAGCTATTTGGTCCAAAAACTTTTTTCCATATTAAATCATTTTACTCGTGATGAAACTATTTACTTCCCCACTTTTTTTCGTCAGTTCTTGGTTCTTATCAATCTTATTGTGTGTCCACATCCATCATATTCACCTGATCTAATCCCTAAATTATTTGTTGCACTTTCCTTAAGCTGAATCTGACACTAAAAAGAATCTTTTTTTTGCCACACGGTTAGGGGTATCTAGATCTCTCACAAAAAATCGGTGGGATGAGAGATGTTTCCAAAAGAGAAAAGTTTAAATAAATGCATAAATGTAAAGAAACGGATATTAAATCGGTTTTTGTTGTTTCGCAGATCTGTAGAACTTTTTTGAGTATTTTTTTTTTTTAATCTCACATTGTAAGTGAATTAAAACGTTCTTCCTTCTTATGCAGTGCTTCTCAAACTTTCAATATTTGCGACCCAATATTCAATCCTCATTTTCATCGTATCCCCCTGTATACAATAACAATGTATTGAATGCCATAATACTATACATAGACGATAAAGTTACTATACGACTTTAACCTCTTTTAGTGCCATCGGCTTACATTAACTTCTAGTTCAGCCAAAATGTTAATTGCCCCGGTATATGCGTCTCTTCGAAGTACTATCTTTTCTGTGCATTGCTATCCATAAAATTATTCCAAAGGCTTTGAAATGCAATCCAATGAGTTGACAGCGATAGAGAAGGTTTTAATTATTTCAGAGGATTTGCTTCTTTATTCGTTTTCTCCCCCCCCCCTTCTTCAATACATCACATACGCGAGCCTACTTGGAAAACGGTGGCATTAGGGAGCGAATCGAGTAACTTTTAGTTGGCAATTATTAGGTGATTAATTATAAACCATACAAATTATCAAGATAAGTGTTCATTTTTGTATATAATTATACATGTGAAAAGCCCATGGAGTCACTGATAATTATTAAACTTGTTTTTAACCTATAATTCTTAAACTAATTACAAAATACATTGTGCAGTACTGATACATTTATAAGTATATTATATCAATGTAAATGTGCGGTTTTTTTTTATTATTATTTCAGAATGTACTTTGTTTGTTTACTTTCAGTTAGTTTATAATTTTTGAAAAATAATCTTTTGTTTTCGACCTTTCAACATGCTCGCGCCTCCTTTGTAGAGTCATCACACCCCCTGGGGGGACGCGCCCCACAGTTTGAGAAACGCTGCTCTAATGGCTTGCATGTTGACAACTAAGAAATTGCTAATATGTAAGCAATTGTTAAGAAGTTGCACAGCAAGTCCCCTAAATGTGAGAACATTTTCATGGTGACACCATCTAGTTGCGGCTCTCGCTACTAAATATGGGCGCTTGAATTAATTTTTAATTAGAGTTCTCTTCTCGGTGCTAAATTATTGCCATGATTTATTTTTTCCGAGAGTACCAGAGCTACATTGACACGGCCGCGGTAGCCAAGTGGTCTAAGCATCGGATCATGGCTAGCGTGTAATGAGTTCCATCCCAGTACCATTAAAGACCCACCGTGTAGGGGGAGGTGCACGTTAAATCTGTCGAGAGCTCAAACGTCCTCCCGTTGGTGTGGTGAGGTAGTTAGGAGAGGGGGTGCCAGCTTAGGTGTCGTCCGCGTCACTTGACCATGGTTCAAAATTACGCGGTCCGTCGCCAAAAGCCCTCGTGTTGCTAAAACAGTGTGACGTTAATATTCACTCACACTAAATTGATACTCTAAAAAGTGCAACAGGCTACATACAGAATCATGTGTGACATACATGATTATCCTTTTCTCATCCAGAAAATATATCGACTCCAGGGATCGAACCCGTTTTATCAACCGGGTCAACCAGCAATTTTAGGCTTACGAGGCAAGCACGCTGCTTCTAAGCCACCGAGTCGATCTAACAATAATAATACCATTACACGAACATTGTTTACAGAAAAATTTCAAGTTAATAATTGATAGAAAACGTATGGTTATATAAATAAATTCTAAATTTTCAAAGTTAAGATAAGATCTCGTTACTCAGCCGAAATAAAAATTAGATATGATGCTATAACTTGACATTTATTTTAAAAAAAAAAAGTATTTAATGGCGTATAAGGGAAATAAAAATATTCTTTGGTTTGTTTTATTGACTTGAAAACTATTAGCAAGATTGTTTGGTTTTAACAAGAGAGAAAAGAAACTGAAATTTAAAAGTAGGGATAAACATAAAATAAATGCTAATTCGTGTTTTTAATAGGCTTAGAATCATTTTTGAATTTTACTGAATATAAAAAAAAGTAATTTACTTCCACCAAACTTTTATTTCCGCCTAATTTAAATAAGCTACTCTATAAGAAGAAAATAATAGCCAATTACCAACGAAATATTTTATTTTCTATCTATATATACTTTTCCTTTTTGATTTAAATGAGGTATTAAAACTGTGTAATTTCATTTTGCATTTTTGATTTCTTGCTCACTGAACGATAATAGTATTAAACTTCAAATAATAGAAATGTATATCATATCTAGTATTTAGAACATTTACTTAAATAAAGATTTAATTACTGATACTTATTTATATAAGCTAAATATATTTATTCTACTTTATTCTAATAAGCCTTTATTTTCAACTTGTGCTGTAAAGCTATAGCAATTATTTTTAAAGGAGTTGTTTAATGATATTTTTATTTATTAGTATTTGTAAATAAATATAAGAATTTAAAGTAAATCCAATATGTTCATATGCCTTTTTCAGTTTTTCTTAATAATTGTGTGGGCTAGTTTAGGCAATTATTTTTGGTTTACTATTTCTGCTAAATTCTAACTTAATAAGTAAACAATTTTAAAAAATACTTTTTCTTGTTTAGTATATAAATAACTGTTCTCGGATTTTCTAACTTCTATTTGGTTTTATTTGAACGCATCATTTTTTTATTGGTCTTTCCCTTAGGCATATTCTGTATTATTGGATAAAATTATATTTCGAGTTAGGGTTACAAATTGAATGGTTTTATTTCAATAACATTGCCTTGTAAAAATACAGTTTTATTTCTTATAAATAAAAAATATAACTAAGCCTTTTTTTAAATTTAGTTTGTTCTAAGAAAGTTGTTTATATTATATTTACAGAATTATCGTCTGCAAAACGAATGAAAACTAATAACTTCCAATAAAGAAAATAAATTACTTTCTTTATAATAAAAACTTTTAAAAAACTATGTTTTTTTTAGTAAAAAAAAAAAGGAATCACTACAATATTAAAATTTAATAGAATAATACGAACAATATTTTTACCATACAATACAATATATACAAAAATATATTTAAATTTCTTTTCTGAGACCATCTCATAGTACAACATACTTATAACCGAAGCCTTGATTTCAATTATTTATCAACTTTTAAATGAAGCACTAGCTTTACTGTAAGTAAATTCTCAATCTAGACTAAGGACTTATAAATATTAAAAATGCGTCATTTACCAAATTGATTAATTTTATAAAACGAGAAGTTGAGATAAATGATAAAATATTATAAATTGTTTTTTTTTAATTCTTTTTAAATTACAAATTCAAAAATACGATGTAGATTGTATTACTGCTGACGCATCTTTTGTCTAACGCGACGTATAGAAAGTATAAGATAGAACATAGGGTCTAAAACCTATGACCCGTATGCCACATGTGGCACACGGTACATTTCTCAGTGGCATTCTGCACTACTGTACTAATTTGTCACTTTTTGAATGGATTGAAATTTGTAAATTTGTGATGAGCATTATTTGACAAAAATTATGGATATTTACGGAATTACGAAAAACTGTGTGAGATAATTGCAACGATAAATTTACAGCCATTTTGTAAATTATTGAATATTTTTTAGGAGAGATTTAATTTTTGAAGAGAGAAAATTGCATGTATTGTTCTTTCCGGTTTGAATTCTGCATACCTAAGCAAAAAAATATTTCCTCGTGTGAAAATATTTCGAATTCGCAAAGGAATTGTTTAACAACTGAATGTTCAGAATCGCGTAAAAATTTAGTCATGCATAAAACTCCTGGTTTTGCGATATGACAATAAAACGGTGCAATCACTAGGTCCGCATTAAAATTTTTATCTCTTTTTATTTATCAAATATAATGAAGGAAAATATTTATATTTTATTTTGTCAGCCAAAGCGTTAATTGCTACCGACGTATATATGTGTCTTTCCGAAGTACGATCTTTTCTGTGCAGTGTAATCCATAGAATTATTCCGAAGGATTTGGAAGGAAATAAAAGGACCTCGACAGTGTTTTGAAGGATTTACTTATTTCAGAGGATTTTTTATGTTTCCTTTTCTTTCGCCCCCCTCCCCTTACAAATCACCAATACATCATATACGCGTGCCTACGTAGAAAACAGTGGCATTGGGGAGCGAATCGCAAAACTTTTAATTGGTAGGAAAGGGATTGATTATACCCGTACAAATTATCAATCTCATGTCCAGCGTGTCATAGGTTCGAACTAGTGTTACTGAAAATCCGCCGTGTAGATCTCTCGAAGTTCAATGTTCTCCCGTGAAGTGGTGTGGTACTTAAGAGGGGCAGCTCAGGTGTCATCCTCATCACTTGACAGGGGTCAGATCCGTCACAATAGCCCTCATGTTGCTTTATTGCTATACGTTAGTATACTCTCAACCTATGTGGCATGAGAGATTGTCAAATGTGCCACAAAAGGTTTTGGCAAATTATTAAAATTGCATAGGTTTTGCAACTTTGAAAAAGTATATGTAATTACCTCAACGGTTACTGAGAAAATCTTTTTTGATTAAGTCTCCCCACTTTTTATTTGATTTTTTTTTTTTTTTTGCCTAAATGTAATTGACGTTGATACAAATTACTTCCACAAACTTCACATAAAAACTAACTTTCGTTCTGTGGTTGATCAATCCATTTGTAATTTACAAGACACGAAATTTGACAACAACAGGAGAAAAAAACTGATCATTGGCTTAAGAAAATGATACCATTCAACATTTTTAGGAAGAAATTTGGACGACCTTTGGCTTTTTGCCAAACATTTATATTCTGCAATCAGCATGAAAGCTATTAAAACACTTCTGCGTTTTACATCTTTTTATGGTTGCGTGGATGGGGAATTCCTACATTGAAAAAAATCATCCAAAAGGAGAGAGACTTTTAAAAGTTGATGACAAAATATGAACTCGTCTGATGACTTTGAAGTCTCGTTTTCCAATAATTTGTGTTGTTCCGTGAGTGTTTATTCCCGCCACACTATGAAACAACACGAGGACTATTGTCGACGGACTTAGTAATTTTGTGCCATGGTCAGGTGGCGAGCTGACTGATAACCACTTCTCCAAGTCACCACACCAAGCCAACGGGAAGACATAGTGCCATCACAAATTTAATGCATATCATTTTCTTTACCCCGCTGGTCTTTAGAGCCACTACGGTTCGAGCTAGTGACCATGACCACGTGGTTACCGTGGTCCTCCTCTTACCTATTAAAATTTCCATAGAAGGTATTGCACTCCAAAGAAAAAGGGGAAAAGGAAAGAAAAGAAAAAGAAATATACACAGTGGACCCCAAAAGTGTTCGTACACTTGCAATTTCCTATAAAATTTAATGTTTTAGACTAATAAAATTAATATATTGTATTTGTAATTTTCTTAGGATATCTGCAACTTGTTCTTGATAGAATGACATAATTATTTTTTTAAAAAGGTATAACTATTATTTTTAAATATTTATTATCAAAAAGCTATTGAAAAATTACGCCTCATAAGTCTTCGTACACCTAACAAAAATCTCAACTTAGCTTTAAATATTGAATTTCTTTCTTACTTTAGTACTTAGAAGGATATCTTTTAGTGTCCACAATAACTTTTAAATGTTTTGGTATAGATTTAATTAGTTATTTGTAATTTCTGCATCGGTTTTCCTCCATGCTTCTGTTATTATTCTTTTTACTTCCCATTATGTGTATATATGTCATGTTTTCTTTTTTTTAAAATCAAATTCTCACCAGATATGTTCTACTGGGCTAAATAAACTGATTGAGGAGTTTTCTTCAGAATTTTGGACAGTTATAGAGACAACAGCGGCGTATATTGAGAGCAGAGCTCTTGGCGTCATTATCCTGCTAAAAAATGAAAAAGTCTCCTATATCCAAATTTTCGCCGGATAATTTAAAATTTCACTTTAAAATATTTAAATAGAGCTGATGATTCACAATACCATCAAAAAGTACCAAATTACCTAATTTTGAGGCCGATTTACACCTCCACGCAGGCAAGCGATGCACGTTAAATCTGTTGAGGGCTCAAACGTCCTCCCGTTGGTGTGGTAGTTAGGAGAGGGGTGTCACTGCAGGTGTCGTACTCGTTACTTGACCATGTTCAAAATTACGAGGTGCGTCGCCCAAAGCTCTCGTGCAGCTTTATAGTGTGACGTAAATCTAACTCTTCACATAAATTTTTGGGATTAAGTTCCTCCTTTTTTCTTCAACAAACTATTATACCCCCGTCGGAACCAAAAATGTTGAATTTTCTGTCATCCTAACCAATTTGCTGTCTATGTTGAATTTTCTGAAACTTAATCCCACGAATCTAGTTGGAACAGTGAAACATGGAGGTGGAGGTGTTCTTGCGTGGGGGTGTAAATTTATTTCAGGATTAGGTAATTTGGTATTTTTTGATGGTATTGTGATATGATGCCTTCTTAAATATTTTAAAGAGCAATTTTAAAATATCTGCCCAAAATTTCGATATTGGAGATAGCTTCACTTTTTAACATCATATTGACACCAAACGCACTGCCCTCAATGTATGCGGTTGGTGTCGGTATAAATGTCCCGAAAATTCTGAAAACACCTCCTAAATCACTTGATTTTAGCCTAGTAGAACATATTTTATGAGAATTAGATTTTAAAAAACGAAAACATGGCAAATGCAAACAAAATGTGAAGTAACAATAATCACGAAGAGAATGAAGCAACATCGATGCAGAAATTACAAAGAACTGATGAAATCTATACCAAGACGTTTAAAAGTTATTGTGGGCTCTAAAAGATATCTTATCAAGTATTACATTAAGAAAGAAATATAATATTTAAAGCAATGCTGAGATTTTTTTTTTTTTAAGCGAACAAAGACTTTTATGGCGTAATTTTTTAGTAGTCGTTTTAATTATTTATTTTTTAAAATAATAGTTATACTATGTTTTAAAAATGATTACATTATTATATTAAGAATAAGTTGCAGATATCATAAAAAAATTACAGTTCCGGTATATTAATTTTTATTAGTCCAAAACATTAAATTTTATATTAAATTGCAAGTGTGCGAACACTTTTTGTATATTTAAAATGATCACAAGAGGTTTTTGTACAAAAACGTAGTCTCTCTCTCCTTATTTATTCAAGAGAAAGAGTAAGACATCTTGGAAAAACGAGGGTAGGTTTAGGTGAGATTCTTTTAAAAAATAGGAAATTCTCCTATTCCCAGCATAAATATAATAATTATATATATATATATATATATATATATATAACTGTTGATTGATTTTTTTTCAACAAATGGAAACCAATCGAAAATTTTTTTATTTATTATTCTATTAAAATACCATAGATGATACAAATAAATAAATTTTAAACACGGTCTAAAATATTTTTAATGCGGTAAATAATATTCTTTAAAGCATTTCAATTTCTGTAACTTGTGGAAGTAACATAGGTCAAAATTGTTTCACAAAATTCATGAATTTATGGATACTCAATCACATATCTTGACATAAATGAAACGATATTAATAGGAAAATAATCTTTTTTCAGTAAAACGTATAAATTTCTTTTCTAATAAAATGCAACAACAGTTTTTCTAAATGATATTTTAGAAATGCGTGTTCATGCAACTTTAAAGGTTTATATAGTTACTATATGTTTATAGAATAAAAACCAAAATGACCACTTGTGTGCATTTAGCTAAGACAATATAACATATAAAAGAATAAGAAATTAAATTAACAATCTAAAGTTATTTTTATTGATAATAAATCACATCTGCAAGAAAAAAAAATATTATTAGATGATTTGTTAAGAAAACATATATTTGATTATTTGCTAGATATGAATGAAAATCTCTCTCTCTCTCTCTTTTTCTAGAAGAGAGTTTTAAGTTAAATGCATAAATAATTACGTAAAACAACTGTATTTATTGATTTCTAAGAAGGAAGAGCATTAGGAACTTGAAACACAGAAACATTACTGTTAGAATCGAGGAATTAAAGCATTAAAATAAGAATATGGTGTAAAACAAGAATTTGAATTTGGAGAAGAAGCAATTTTCAAATAATAATTAGAGCTCTGGAATTTTTTCCCCTCACAATAATTAGTACATTGAATTCTTGAAGCACAATTGCAGACAACACTGGGACGAACCCAATGAGCTATTACAGAAAACCTTTTAAAATATCAAAGATGCATTCCCATAAAAATAATAAACTTTCGAGGCATTCTTATTTAAAGTGGGATCATTATATGGATCAAAGAAACGGACCTCATTTCGAACAGAGCCAAGCTAGCAGAAAGTCTCTTCTTAATAGCAAGCATAATCTCCCTGAATTGGCGATAGAAATCTTTTTGTAGCAACCCTACTCACTTGCTTCGCCCGCACGCTGCGCCGCGTTTCATCATGGCTGGAGAATAGTAGTGTGTATGTGATGCGCCGGAAAATGTTTGGCACCACACTGATATTTAGCATATTCACACTCTGTGGACTTCCTTCAAAGGATATCCAAATTTCTACAGATGTTCTAATTAACGAATGAAGTAGAAGTCGCTAATTAATGTCGTAGTATGACCGCCACGGACTCCGAAGGTTACTTAAAGCGGCCTGCTATGCCCTCCACCTCCGATGATCATTAAAATCGATCAATACGAACGGACTGTTTGCTTTTCTGTAAGAATACTTTCCCCGGCGTGATCGTATATTTCACATGGAATAACGTAGTTTAAATGTTGTTCGTTTTTTTTAAAAAAAATAACTGATCTTTTTTTGTGTTAATATTTGTAGTTGTTATCTGAATTTATAGAGATATTGATATATTCTTGTTGTTTATAATCGTATTCGTTGTTATTCTATGAATGCTAGTTAACAAGATCTGATTTTTAAATGTTGTTTTTAATATATTGCTGGTCAATATTTTTGTTTCATGGTGATGGTATTAAATTTAGAATTCTGTCGTAAGAATTTTTTGTGAGGATTAAAAATTTTCTCATTTTTTGGAGTTCTTTTTGGAGACGATTACCGATGAATGCTGAAATAATCACACAATTGATATTTTGGAACTTCAACTAATAAAAAGCAATGCATTTGCATTTTGAAAGAATCACTTCTTCTCGGACAGACTGTGCAATTCTAAGTTTGACATGGATGGGAAAAGTGCCGGATGATTTACCGGACGAAGATGGTTGGAAACTCAACCGGGTGCACTATTACCAAGACGGGTGGTTAGCCACTGGAAATGCCCGGAGTATAGTTGGTGTCACATTTACATCATGCCACAATCGGAAAATTGGAGATTTACCCTTGAGATCTAACTATAATTTGAGGGGGCACAGAGCAGAAGTAAGTTAAAATGTTTTTGTTATAAATTTTAAAAATGTTTATTTTCGTACTAAATTTTGTATAAAATATTTCAATGCATTTTATAAAAAATATAACTTGTTTAATGTTGCTTTAAAAAAACATGCGTTACTGTTGGTTGCATTTTTATTTAAATTTACTTATTATAGTTTGGTTAGTTTCAATCTTTCATTTTTGGAATAATTATTGTACATTTGGACCAATTCCGGAAAATTCCGTTTAGGTGGATTGCTTAATCGATGTAATAAGTTGAATAATCACTAATTGAGAATTGATAGCATCATTAAATATACATAAAGTAGTAATAATTATCATGAAAAATAAAATTTTCTTCCTGGATTTGTTTTCTCATAACATCGGATAAAAGTAGAAGATTTTTTTTCGAAATTTCGTTGCTTATATGATAATATATACGTACATTTTGAAAGAAAGTTGAAAATACAGAAAAATTATTACGACAACATTTTAAAAAGAGTTACAAAATTTTCAAATACTTTGTTAATGTATATGAAAATTATTATGAACAGTATTAATCAAGTTGATTTTGCCAAAGCAAAAACTTATGTAATATTTTCTTTTATTTGTAAATGATTTTTAAAACTATTTTGAACTATTTTAAGATTTTAAAGGGCAGCATATTTAAAATATTGTATTAAATTTGTTCCATACTAAAAATTAAGTTTTTATTGAGGTTCTTCTAAATTGTCTGTTTTTAATAAATGTCTGTGAAATAGTAAAATTTTGAGTGAAGGAAGCTATAATAATGTTTTACTTTTCAATTATTAAGATTAAAAAATCGCTTTTAGTGAGAGAATGTAGAAATTAATTTTATGAATTTTTTATGTTATACCTATATATTTATAACATAACATAAAAATAATTTTTTTAAAAAAATATGTTAATAAATTAATATTGTTCTAAATTTATTGAACACTGTTACATTATGTTTCCTACATTCTATATGCTCACAATGTGCATTTAGTTTCTTAGAAAAGTATAATTTGTCATCCCCCCCATCCAATTTACAGATATGTATTATAAAATATACGAAGATTTCCCTTGAAACACACACTTGCAGTAGTATTTAAGCTCATACATATATCAAATATCTTTAAATTATCCTTGTACAAGGAGTGCAATATCATTTTTTAATTGGAACATGTCTTGTACAAAATAAAATGATTTAAGAATGTGTTAAATTTGAAAATTAATCTTTTTTTGTTAAAATTAGAATGATCATATAATTTTATAAATAACTTCTGTTTTATACACTGGCATAGCTAGTTCTGAGTGGGCCCAGTATCAAAATCCTTTTGGGGGCCCTTTTTTAGGTATGAGAACCCTGTTTCTGCGACTATAGATACACATGTTGGGGCCCCTGTAGCTTGGGGACCCCATATCATTGATACAGCGGTAGCTATGCCCTTGGTTTTATATAGTATTGTCTCATTTTTAAAAAAAATTAAGGAACAGAAATTTACTGCCCCCAACACTTTGGAATATATCTTAATTGCAGGTTAGGAATTGTTCTTGGTTCACATAGATCAATTACATTTCTAGTGAAGTTATAAATGTTAGATTATGCTTTACCTTTGTAAATGTTTCAATGAATTCAGTGTAATTACTTAGGCAAACATTTAATTAGAGTATTTTTTATTTAAAGAACCTTAAAATTTTTAAATTGTCATTCTCTTTGGTATCTATTCGCCAATGCTAAAAATTATTGGCTCAGGTATAAACTCATCTAAAAAATGTGGTAAATTTTTTTATTTAAGGAATGTTATAAAGTATTTTTTTTTTATGTTTGGAATGCATTTTCGTAAGGGTAATTTTTAAATTTGTTTACTGTATGAAAAATCAAAAAAAAAAAAATCTACACATTAAAAAAAGATAGATATTTTTTACTTAGAAAATGCATAAAAGATGAAAAACATCTTAATAATTTTTCTTTAATTTCTACTGGCTTTTATTTTGTTTTTGAAGCTATTATGAATGGTCTATTGCATATAATTCTTATAATGCATCTTAAAACTAATGAACACAATTAGATAAAGTTTTTATTGTTGATAAATTGCTGAATTAATTTTTACAAGTCAAATGAGTTAGACATTTTACGTATCTTAATGTTTAAGAAGCATTTTAGGTATTTTAATAAATTTTATTATGATTTAATCATGTTTTTAATTTAATTAGTCCTTTCTAAATTAGTAATATTCTGCTTCCGGTTTGAAATATGTATTAATAAAATTAAATCTAAAACATAATATTGGTAGAAGTAAAAAAAACTCTTCTAAAAAATGATAAAAAAAAAGTTTTAAAAATATTTTTTAAGATTATTCTTTAATTTGTTTTAAATTGTTTTCTTCATTTATTTCAAATTTTTAGATGTTATATATTTTAAATAATTTTAAACCAGAAGTTTATTAATTTTCTGTGTAATTTTAATAAAAGCATAATTTTTTTTAGTTTATAAAAAAACATTAGGAAAAACTTATAAATCATATTTCATTTTTACACATGATTTTGAACAATTATCAGTAAATTTCTTGGTTCTTTCACTGATGTTAATTGTTTGAAAATTAATTAAAAATAAATAAGTCTTCTCTCCCCGCCTTTCATTTGTACAATTTATTTCATTTGCATTTCATCAAATGTGTAATTTTTGAGTTGTTTTTTAACATGCAATTAAAATTTTTGTCGTCTGCTAATTTTTATATGTTTCCATTTTGAAGGGTGTAAGAGCTATTTTTAAATTTAAATCTTTTTCTCTTTTCTAAAAATACATAGATTATACTGCCAGAAACAATTATACTGCTTCTAATCATAATTTGGGTTCTAATTATTCTATTTTCCTGAATTGTTTTTAATATTTATGTACTTGTATGATCAAGTAAATTCAAAATTAAATGCATAAAACTGTTTATTGGAATTCCAATTTATATTAGCTTCATTTTTTGTCATCAATCCAAATAAACATTAAATGTTAATTTTTTAATTGTACTGTATGTCATAAATAATCTGGACTAAATGTTTTTTTTTAATTTATGCAATTTTACAAGAAATTGATAAACACTAAATTTTACTTTAATTGTGTATTTTCTATAATAAATTAACCCAAAGCCTAACTGACGCCATATATATACCCTTTGTAAGATCCGGATTGGGGCCCAATACATGACTTTGCAGGGGGACTCTAATCATCTCTGTTATGCCACTGTCAATAATATATATCTTTTTGTATCATTGAATGTATTATATGCTTTTATTTATTGTTTTTCTTAACCTCTAAAAATCTGCAGAGCTTATAAAAGACCGTTCTAAAGACTGAAATTAAAAGGTTTAATTTGTACTAAAATTGTGAATAATATGATTTAGGGAAGTTTCAAAAGTATAATTTTAGATTGATATGAATAAAAAAATATAAATACTTCATATTTTAATTATACATGCTAGATAGGATTTTTTGTAAAGCTTTATAGTGTATATCTTTAATTGTTTTTTGGACAGTTTAAAAATTTTCTTTTTGTTATTGAATTAGATCTACAGAAATATGAGAAGTTTTCCTTCAAAAATTTTAGTAATGTTTTCTGTCAGAAATGAAGTGGCCACGGTAGCCAAGTGGTCAAGGCATCGGATTATGACTAGCATGTCAAGAGTTTCAGTGCAATACCACTGAAGACACGCCGTGTAGGGTAGTGATGCACGTTAAATCTGTCGAGAGCTAAAACGTCCTCCCTTTGGTGTGGTGTGGTAGTAAGGAGGGGGGGATGCCAGCTCAGGTGTCTTCTGCGTCACTTAAACCATGGTTCAAAATTATGCAGTCCGTTGCCAAAAGCCTTTGTGTAGCTGAACAGTGCGACGTTAATATTCACTTACTGTCAGAAATGAAAAGTTAAGTATTTCTTCATAAAACATTTGATTTATTTTATCGGTGAACTTTTATGTCATATCTAGCACAAAAATTCTGAAAAAATTTTTCATCTTGTTTTTAATAATGAAGCATTTAATAGGTTTAATTTCATCCTGTTAAGTGTCCTGCATCTAATTTTTTATGAATTCCTTTCAAAATATATTTTGTGGTTGCAGTAGCCTATTATCTCAAACTCAGGCTCCATGTTGTTTCTATCAGGCTGGAAGTTCAAATCCTAGTGCCACTTAAGATCCAAATTGTAGAGGAGCTAATCTGTATTAAAAATTTCCACATTGGCATAGTATGGAAGTTTGAAGAGTAGTGTACCTTGTCACATAATCGTAGTTCAGAATTGCAAGGTCCTTCAATAGCCTGTGTGTAGCTTCAAAATACAATTTTAATAAATAATCAATCAACATATTTTGTACTATACATTTACATTTTTTAAAAAATTTTATATTTTAATTTAGTATGAAAACATCTTTTCATTTATTACAGATTACCTTGGTTAAATGGAATGAACCTTATCAAAAGCTAGCATCATGTGATAACACTGGAACAATATTTGTGTGGATAAAATATGAAGGACGCTGGTCAATTGAATTGATTAATGACCGCAGTATTCAAGTTACTGACTTCTCATGGAGCCATGATGGTCGTATGGCTCTTATTTGCTACCGGGATGGATTCGTTCTTGTTGGATCTGTATCTGGTCAAAGGTTTTGGTCTTCAATGCTGAATCTTGATCACAATATAAATTGTGGGATTTGGACTCCTGACGACCAAAATGTAATTATATTTTGCTTTATATTGGGTTTGTATTGAACTTTTAATCTAAATGTCTGTTTTTCCTTTTTTTTTAACACACAATAATTGTAGTTTTTGAAGTATCAAAATATTTGTTGTCTGGTTTCATTTGTATGGAAATTTGTAAGTATGTATTTGTAAGTTTGTATGGATTTGTAAGTCCCTCTCTCAAATATTGAAGAGGGACCCAAGAGGGTGTTTTTGACCTAATGTAATATGCTTAATCAAAGATTATTTGCTTTTTAGCGCGTTTTTCACGTAGTGGGACAAAAGCGCTATTAGGACGCAAATTTCGTCTTCGTTCCATATTTTGTCGTACCTTTTTCTCAAACAATAAGCAACCAATTGACCTCGGGTTTTCAGCATTTGGTCGCATTTGTGCCCTAGATGAGCCGAATCATATTTAAATTTTCCCATAGTTTTCCCGAATTTTCCTTAGTTGCATTATTGTAAAATGTGAAAAACGTGCTAAAATTACTTCGCCATGCCAATGATTGATATCTTATTATTATTTTTTTTATACTTTGCTTAATTTTTTTCAAAGAAGTAAATGGTTTGAAAGCTTTTGCTATTTTAACTTTTGTTCAGATCTCTAAATTTCTTTCAAAAATTTCAATAAGAAATTATTTTTTTCTAATTTTATTTTAATATCACTTTTATATCTGTTAAATTACTAAGACAAATGTCCAGTTCTGAATTTTATTTCTCTTATAAAATTTATTCCATAAAAGTTATCCAAATTTGGCCATTACACACACATATATCGTAATTTCTTTTTTCTTTTATTTAGAAGGGGAAAAAATAGAGTACATTTTTTATATATATAAGTATTGTCAATTTTTTTCTTGAGGAAATAATGAATGTTTACATTTAACATCATTCAATTATTTTTATTTTGTAGTAATTTTTTAAGAAATAATTTACATACTGAAAATTTACTTGCTAATTTTAAAAATGGGATAAGAAAAAGAAAAATAGAAGTACTTTAATACCAGATATTTTTTCAAAAAATGGTATTCATTTGTACAGATATGTATGGTACTATAAAATGAATTTTTCATTTAGATTCTATGTACAATATAATCAGAAAATGCTTTTAAATATGTGCTTTATTGTATGTTATTTATTCATTTATTAGATTGGATGTTCATTATTTTTAGTGCATCAAGCTTAAACTAAATCCAGTAAAACTTGTATTTCATAATTCCTTTTAAATCTGCTTTTAAAAAATGTTTCAGTTATTTCATTTTTGTTATTACTTAAATACATTTTAATTTTGTTGTGATTAAAAACTATAGTTCCTGTTAGATTTTAATGCTCATAAGTAATATTGTTGATAAAAATTTTAGGAAATGGAATTAAATGCAAATATTTTTTACAGAATAACTTTAAAAAGATTTTTCTTCCACCACATAAAATTAATGCACAATTCAGTGAAAGTGCTAGTATATTGTAAATATTTTTTTTAGAAACAAAGGATGTTGTACTTGGTTACATTTTTGTTGATAACTATAATTCCTTTATAGGTAATGTTTGGAACATCTGGTGGGCAAATAATTATCATCGATGTGCATGGAGTAATAGTAGCTGAAGTCAATTTGCAGTCTGAATCACCCATAGCATCCATGGCTTGGTCATGTGAGAAATTCAAAATGGATGAAAGTTATGAGGAAGATCGTCATAGTTTCGCATACCCACATAAAGGAGAAAGGCCTTCTGCGTCTACTTCTTCTCCTTCCAGTATGAAAAAATTTTAAATAGTTAAAAGTATTTTTAGTAGAATATCTGAGATTTTAAGTTTGTGGAATGAATATTATTTTAGCAAATCAAAATTTTAAAGGCTTCTTTTATTATTGTGAAATATTACAATAAAAAAAAATTGTGTATGCATCATTTAAAAGGAAGAAAATCCGTTGAAGAAAATTGATGGTAACCTTTTAGGGAATCAATTTGGTAGGATTTCAGTTCTTTTGTTAAAATTTTAAAGCAGTGAATTCAGTTTCAAATATTTATGTGATAATGTTGTGTGAAATTAATGGTGTTTTCTGAAAATCTTTGAATGTAGTTTTTTTGTGTTATTTTAGAGATGTTTGTAAATACCTAAAATTTTGCTGCAATATATAAATTCTGTAAAATCCGGCATATAACGCGCACCTATACTTTACATCTGCAATTTTTAATTTTTAGGTATACTCAGCATATAACATGCACCTCTTTTTTTATGAAGAAGTATTAAATGCACATATACAATGCTCTTATGTTTTAAAGTCATTTATTCGAGAAGTTATCCCAGGCTTTTGAAAAAATAGTACATTTTTAGAAGTACAATTCTTTAAATTCATAAGACATGTCTTTTCTTTTAAATAAACAGTATTTTGATATATGTAGAAGTCTGATTTTTTTCATTTTTAAAGCTCTCGGTTTTATACCCTGCCTATAACACGCATCCATAAATTTTGATCTTATTTTTTGTGTTAAAAATGTGCATTATACGCCAGATTTTATGGTAATTAATTTATGTACTCAGCAATGATTATTTTCCTAGCTCCAAAAGTTTCTTCAAATTTTACAATTCATCATTTTGTAAGTAGATAAAAATGTAGCATATTGATTCATTTGGTTCAAAAAAATAGTTTCAAGTATTCACTTAAACTTTTTAAAAATAATTGGAGTTTATTTTATTTAAATAAAAAGAAATTGATTATTTCCGTTGGTGTAGAATAACATATTTTACTAATGCTGATGTAGAATTCATTTCAAATTTTCGTTTATGGTACATTATACACACAGAGATATATATATTAATACATCCATATGCTTCACTATATTTAGCACAGAACATGTTTTTTTAGTCATGGATTTGGCAAACCCATGCTTATAAAATTCTAAAAAATATTTGATTTTATCAGTATACTTTCTTTAATTTTATTTTTAGAAACAAAGTCTAATCTTATATCTAATTAATAGTTGTAAAGTAAATTATTTTATTCAAATTACTGTAGTAACTTATAAAACATTTGCACTGTAATTTTAAACTGAATTTATTTTTTAAAAATTTGTCCCAATTTGTACGCATTACGTTCTGATTTTTTTCAGGTGACAAACCATCTGTTTTAGCAGTTTGTTTTGCGACTGGTACAATAAATTTAATGAAAAGCTATGATGATTTGTTTCCTACTGTTATTGAAACTAATCTTAAAGGTAATTTACATAATTTTCTTGAAAGATGCATTTATAATGTTAAATATATGAATAAATAATAGAAATATCTTTTGTATATTTAGGTCTAAAGATGGAATGGGCTAATAGTGGAGAACTTCTTGCAGTAGCTGGAATGTCAGTTGACTCAACTGGTTGTAATTTTGTTAATATGCTCCAATTTTACAATGATAGTGGTGTACTTCGATTTCAAATTCCAATACCATGTACTCAAGTGAGGAAATTATATTATTTTTATTTCTTGTTTTGCACTGATAGTTATTATTTTCTTTTTTTGTCTTCTATTATTTAAACTTTTAATACAAAAGAATATATTTTTGTTTACATTTATCACTTTATTCATTTCTTTTAATAAAGAATCATTTTCACTCTATAAATTTGTCAAGTAACTGTACATATATATATATATGTATTTCATGTTTCAATCAGCCTTTATCAATGTAATCAGTGATGAATTAAATATTGAGATAAATTATATTTGATATACTTTTTAAATATTATTAGTACAACACACAGACATAAACTGGCAAAAATTGTTTGAACCTGTATCACTACTTTAAATATTATATAGGTTAAAAATTATGTGTTTGTTTAAACTAATGTTTTACATTAATTTTCACCATTCTATTTCTTTTCATTTACTCCAAACTTTTTGTGCGTACTTCATGTGGATATCTTTCTTCTATTAATTTATTTAATAGCATTAAGTTCTGTTTAATATGTTCATCCTGAACAATTTTAACTATTATTCTAATGATGTTAAAATGAAGACAATGATAAAACATATTTTTCTATCCTTTAATCAAGACTTAGCATGAATAATTTATGTTTTATTTTGTGTTTCCCTTGTGATTGTTCTTAAGAATGTTCACCTGTAAATATTGCGTCCTTCAATAAATTTTTTTAGTTCAGCTTTTGATAAAGATGAAATTGTTATTCTAAAATACATCACATTTTATACTTATTCTTAAAATGTTTTTCTGACAAAAAAAAATTTCTTGGAAGTTGTGTAAATATTACTGTTATTTTTTTTATATATTTAATATAAAAACATTTATTACTTTTCACAAAACAAAGTGAAATGTAAAAGCTCCATATAAAAGTAATATTTTATATATATATTCACTGTCATCCTTCGACTTATAAAATAAACTTTTTTTTCCTCTTTCATTCCCCAGTTTAATTTTAAATGCATACAATTAAGGGTAAAGTAACATATTTCGATTCCTTTAAAATTAAGAATGCTGTGTATTTATTCTTTCTGTGGAATCCAAAATAAAAGGATAAAATCTTCTGCAGTTTGCATGCTTTCTATCTTTCTAATTATTTGTAATTTTTTTGTATTAAAATCTGCTTTGCAGTAAATGTTTCAATTCAAACACCGAGTGTAAGTTTCTGTTTTAATTATTTGTTTAGGACATATTGCAGTGGTTAAATCAAAATTGTAAAAAAAAATTAGAAGAAAATTCTAGACACACAAGGGTTTAGCTACCACTGTATCAGTCATATCCATGATAAGGGGTCCCAACATTTGTAATATTTTGACACTTTCAAATCAGTCAAATTAATGCACACAATCATTTTTATTTATTTCCCAAAAAAGTGCTCATTAGAAATTTTGATAAAGGCTCCACTCAGGACTAGCTATGTCAGTGGCAAGACAGATAATTTCTTAGGTAAGACTGTATCCCTCTTTGTTGAAATATGTTTTTCACATATCCAGTGTATCATCTCATTCAAGCATGTTATTTGAAATCAAAATGCTCATACCCAAACTCCTTTATTGAACACTAGGCATCTATTCTACAATATATTTTGGAACTAATATAGTGCTGTGAGAGAGGATAGCCATCCCCTGCATAATTACTTGTTGACAATATTAATATAAGATTTTACTTAAAGTTCACTTTTATTTGAGGAAGAAAAGTGTCTATATAAGAAATTAATATTCCTGTTGTTTTAGAATTGTATTTAGTGCTATTAAGCATGTAACCCCCTCCCCCATGTTGTAATGTTGTTCTAAGATTCTGTTTTTGTTTTTTCTGTACTAGAACTAAGAAAATACATACTTTTTTTACTCGAATCTAAGTAGCACTCCTAATTCTCAACATTTTTTTGTGTAAAAATAAAAAATAGTGTAAAATTATTGATATCCAATATTAATGAAATATAAAAAATTCAAATGAGAACTGATAAGAAGTGAACAACTAAAAACTTATTATACCTGAATGAAAAGCTTTTAAACAAATGCATGAGCTTGTATTTGTTCCAAATGTCAATATCATACTCAATTTCCTCCATCCAATGAATATTTCCAAATTTAATTCTAAGCTATGCCAGATTTGCAGTACCATTAACACTGGAAAAAATGGGCAGCTTCGATTCAAATAAATATTTTTTTTTTGTTGTCATGATAGTGTTGCAATGATTCAGTAAAAAAAAATTGAGATTATTTTGAAGAGTTTTGTAGTGCAGCGTTAGTAATATTGATTAATGATTAAATTTTTGAAATTTTTTTTGCATGGTACATTAAAAGAACTATGTTTACTTTTAGTATTATTTGTGTGAAACAATATATTTGTTTTCATTCAGATTTGTATAATTTTTCTCTACACTTTGCATTCTAAATGATTTAAGACGGTCTTACTTATTGGGATTTTTAAGCGTAACTTTTTTTTCTGTTTCAGAGTCCTGTTACTGCATTGACTTGGGGTCACAATGATAAGCGTCTTTTTGTGGCAACTGGTTGCATTATTCATGTTGGCTGGGTTACCCAGAAAATTGCTTCACTGCAATTATTGGCTAGATTAGCAACATATGGGGCATTACAGAATGATTCTTTGATTCAAAAACTACCTTTACCGCAACGTTTGCGAGCTTTAATTTCTCATCTCACCATGCAAACTATCAAGGTATAAATATGAAAAGTATTTGTCTTATTCTGCATCTTGATATTTCCATAGAAATTGTTTTTTAAACTTAATCAAAAGGTTTATTACTAAAACAATACATTTTCAAATCTTCCTTGTGAATTATGTATATGATACTTTGTTGAAATTTAATCATTGTAAAGAAATTCTAAAAATTATGATCGAATTAAAAAATAATTATCCAACTAAAGAATAGAATGTAAAGACTAAACAAACAAAATATTAAAATTGCATTCTGAGTCAGTGGTAAAATATATATAAATTACACTTTTCCTCTTTATTGAGAATAAATTGTAAAATTCTTTGTGAATTTTTTTTTAGTCTTATGCAGGAAGAAAACTGAAAAAAGATGTTCTATACATATTTGTTATATGCATATTTTCATTACTAATAACTATCATATACCTTATTAATTTAAATCTAAACTGCGCCCCAAATTCTCAAAACATTTTTGTGAAAAAAAAAATAGTGTTAAATGGCTTATTGATATCCAGTATGTATGAAATTAAAAACAAAATGAGAACTAATAAGAAGTGAACAATTAATTTATTTTACCAATGTTGAAAACTTTTAAATATATACATTGTATAATTTAAAAGTATTGGTCTAACCATCAGTATCATGTTCAATTTCCCCTGTCTGAGGAAGTTTTCCACCTTCAATTTTATTTTGCACCCGAATTTCGGTTGCTTTAACTTCAGGGGAAAAAGTGTTTCTTATATTAAAGTGTTGCATAAATTATTTTTGTTGTTGTGTTACTTATGGGGCTACCTGATTGACAGTAACATCAGTTTAAGGTCCATGAAATTTATTGCGGCTAAAGGCTAGATTTTTATGCCTTTTAGCTTCACCCATGTAGGTGGCAGTACGATTTTGCTGGGTTACACCCCAATTTTGAGGGAGAACACCCTGGGGGGGGTCAGGAACCTCCCTTCTCCTTCCACCAACCTCATGAAAGGACTTGTGGCTTGACAGCTATTTAAAGTACCCCTCTTTTACTGTGAAGGTACTATACATTTACAAATATCCATGCTTTCTCTAGGACTCAAACCCAGGCCCTAGGGCACCATAGTCAGCGCCACTATACGGGATAGGCCATTTATTAATAGAATCACTTCAGAATGTGTGATCATTTTATTAAATTAAATTATTATCCGTTTAATTGAATTTAAATCTAGATGGTAGTTATTATTTCATTTCATTAGGTTTATAATATGCAAGATTCCATATCATAAAAGAATTAATCTGATAAAATTATTAATATTCCTAACAAGAGTGAGAAAATTACTGAATGTACTTAAATTTTAATTTTAATTGGCATTTAAATATCTGCTAGTATGATTTATAACAGATAATGTCAAATGATACAACAATAGAAAGAGATAAAAAGTTATTTGACTGTATTATCAGTTGGAAAATGGTATGTTTTTATAATCTCAATGAATGTTGTATAATAAATTGATACTATTTTTAAAAACTTTATACAATAAAATAGAAAATTGACCTACATCATATAAAAAGCAAAGCTATATTTCAAACAATAGAAATTAATTTTACATAAAGTACTTAACTTCAATTTAAAACGCTTCTTAAAAATGTATTGTATGTATCATATATGTAACATAGTTTGTTAAATAGCATTATCAACTGGTTAAAAATATATGCATAGGATTTGAGTATTCTGAGTGATTTCTTATTACATTTATGTATATAAAATTTGCTTTGTAATGTGCTTGCTTCAAACTAGATTTGTCTTTGAAGAATTTTGCCCTTATGGGCACAAATTCTTTCTAATTGACTCTTTGTTTGTCAAATGAATGATCTCTGATTCTTGCTTTGTAACATTCTTTATATTTGTCCAAAATGAGTAGCATGTTAAACAATAACAAAAAGAAAAGGAACTAAAGTGAGATATTTTATTTAAAGGGGGAGATCACATAATATTTTTCTAGAAAAGTAACATATGCTATTATCTCTTTTGCAGTGCCACCTTCCTGATCCTCATTATTTGAGAGAGTTTGTATCAAAGCCTCCCTCAAGTGATATCCGTTTCCATTGTACTATGATCCGGCATGAGGATGATGATTTAACTGGAAGTGCTACATATACCATGTTTCTTGAGTACTTGGGTGGTCTAGTGCCCTTGCTCAAGGGCAAGAGAGTCAGTAAACTCAGACCAGAATTTGTGATATTTGATCCACAATCCCTTGGTGAGTGGTCTTTTTCAAATTTATTTTTCTTAGAAATAGTATCTTTAAAATAGTTTAAAAGAACTTGTTACATGTTGGATAATTTTCAGGGTTTTTTTTTTTTATTGTTGAGACTGTCTGTGGGAAAAATATCTGAAAATTTAAACAAATTTGTACCTGTCTAATGATAATACATGGGTATTCATAATTTCTTCTTGGGTTTCAAAATGCTATAGTAAAAAAGACTAAGATGAACACAGTAAAAAAAAAAACATTTTAATACACACAGAAACAATTCAAGTGTTATTTTACGTACTTTGTGGGTGTTTTATGTATGAAACCTTAGTTATATACAGCATACATCAATGCAATAGTCCAGTTCTTGCCACACTCAACATGGTTCTATCAAAGTTGACAGCTTGTGTTAGCCTTTCATACAGTTCTGTTACATCACACAGCAGGGAGAAAGGAGGTACAAGAGCTTTGGTTTTATCTAAAAGACCAGGTTTTCGGATATCAGAAATAACACGGAAAGGACATGCTGTCAGTACCAGGTTGAGTAGAGAAGCAGGAACTGGACTATTGCATTGATGTATACTGTGTAATCAACATTTCACACATAGAACACTTGTAAAGTATGTAAATAAAACTTGAATTGTTTCTGTATTCTTTCAAATGTTCTTTTTGCTGCAATCATCTTAGTTTTTTTTTTACTATAGTGCTTCGAAACCTGGGAAGAATTTTTGAATAACCCTGTAATGCTTTTATCATATATTTGTATTCTGTTCATTTGATAAAATTCTTATTTTAAAAATGTATTATTCATATTTTTCTTTAAAAAATAGTCCAAATTTAGTTATGTATAATTTTACTACCAAAATGTTTATTTTAGGCTACAAATGAAATGTTTGTTTGGTGAATGTGCAAAATTTTTATCTTATTACCCATTTTCATATATTTTAAGTTTGTTTATCCATGTGGAAGATAGTAATATGATTATTTTATTCATTTGAAGCATTCTTAAACATGATCATGCAAAATTAGCAGCAATTGTATTAATAAATCTTTAGTGTTATATTTCTGGTAGCGTAGGGACCTTTGGTATATAGTAGAAATTTGAGTAGATAAATTTTTTTCAGTAATATGTACTGTACACATTCTTGTCTTCTCATATTACCTTCTGTTCTGTCTTATCAGTAGATATTGATTTTAGATTTGTATGAGAGTGATAATTTTTAGTTAAACAGTATCAATATGGTTTTATTGACAATGTAATACAAAGAGTAAGGTCATATTAATATTAAGCATATGAGCAAAGTTTCATGTTCTGAAGTAAATGTAACCTAATACTTTATTCCCAAAGCTAGCTATGCTTTAATATTTTCACATTAATCTTTTACAGCAGTTCTGAAACTAATTTTAAATCATGTAATAAATTTTGAATCTGAGTTACACTGGGGGTTGGTTGATGATTTTTGTAAATTTTCTTTTGTGTAAGAAATATTGTGATAAAAATTATTTTTGATGCATTAAATCCTGGACTTTTATTCGAATCTAAGGCCCCCCCCCCCAATGTTAATGCTACAAATAATCTGTTGGCTTCTTAGAACCAACAGCCGAAAAATTCATTGGATGAGGAAAATTGAACATGATACTGACAGTTAGATCAATTACAGGCTCATGTATGCATGAAAAAGTTATTAATACTGTTTAAGTAAATGAATCATTCACTTGTTATTATTTCTCATTTCAAATTTTGTAAATATTGGATTATCGATAAACCATTTTTCACTAGTTATTAGTTTTTCATGAAAAACATTGAGAATTTGGGGTGTGGCGCAGATTCCAATAAATACAGTATTTCTTTTATGAATTCCGAAGATACTTTTCAAATTTATAATAAGAGTCAACAGGTATCATTTTACTGGATCATTTACCAGTTGACAGAATGCGTAAAATTAAAATAACTATAAAAATAGTTAAACCAAATAGTTTAGAATATAGTAAAAATCACTTCACATAATGTGTTGGTAAAAAGTCATAAAAATACTTCAATGCAAATTTTTGTTTCATTGTTACTATTTTGTGTTTTGTTTCTAACAAATTTGTGAGCATATGTTTTTTCTTAAAAAAATGTTAACTGAATAGAAAGAGCTAACTTAAAACAGTAGCTATGGGCACATAACAGTATATCCAGTGCTCAAATAAAATTAATAATAGGAGGAATAATTTAATTGTGTTGGTTAATTGTTGAGTTAGTTAAATGCATATCCAATTAATTTTGACAAAATCTTGCCATTTTTTATGGGAATTTCTTACAAAATCTTTCTTTGTTATTAGTTTTACCCATTATTAATACTATGATGTCTGCATTGAAATTAAATGGCTGTACAGGAGTTTGTGTGTGTGTGTGTGATTTGTAAAATGTTATTCACACTCAATGCTATGCTGTCTCTAATGTTTTGTATCTTTTCACTTATATAGAGCCAGGTCTACCTCATCCTTTATACAGGGTCAAAAATTGTCAGCCATACACTTTTCCTCCAGCCAATCTCAATACAATCCTAGCAGTTGTACCTGTGTATGTTCCTTCATCCTCATCTGACAGTGAAATTGAAGAAGGCTGCGCGTCTCCGCGAATGCAAAGGCGAAAGCGCGGCAGGCGACGTCACATTCATGGCGGCAGGTCAGAAAGTGGTTGGCGAGAAATCATGTACATTGACGAGTTGCCAGAGGTATTAATTAATTTTGATTCCTAGACTTTTCTCTTTGCATTGTATGTGGTAGTTGTAATGAAAATGTTTTCTTTTTTCTCTGGCTCTTATTGTTATAAATTCTAAGTTTATAATTTTTTGTAAAAAAAAATAACCTTTTTTTATATAATTCTGATTTTCTAACTTAGTTAATATATATTTTCTTTAAATTCATATTTAAAAAAACAACTCCATAATTATTTTCTTGAAGTTTTTGTACTCATTTCAATTGTTTTTTAAATTTATTTTTATTAAAAAAATATTTAAGATTTTTTTATTGTTTATTTTATATTGCTTAATCAATAACAAAACTTGTATTTAGAATAAACTGTTCCTTATTGCATGTATTTGCTGTTTTAGTAATTTCATGCATTTCTTTGTGATTTGATATTACAGATATTTTTGTTCATTTGTTCTGTGTATCCTTTCTTAACCCTCTGACTGCCCAAATTATTTTAAAATATTGAATAAAAACAAACACCAATCTGTAGCAAAAATTCTGATTGGATATATTGATTAACTAGTATATCCTATTTTATATAAAATATGATATACTAATTCAATTAACTGATAATTTTTAATTTTGAATATTCATTGTGAATTTGCAGAGATGAAGCATTTCAAAAGTATGAGATATTTGTTAAGCATTTGAAACTGTTTCAACATTTATGCATGATAACATTAAAAAATATATAGTTTTTGTAACTGAAATTGTTTGTTTCTCGCTTAGTATAGCATGGTTATTTTTTAAGACTGTAGAGTAAAGATAATTAATTGTAAAGATATTTTGTAGTATGAAAACCTTGAAATTTACTTATGAAGTTTAATATTTATTATTAAAATATTTTTTTTTTCCTTTTTTGTTTATGTTGACCATGACAAAGGCTTCAGATACAGTAAGCCAATTTTTTTTATTGCAAGTTTTTAAATTTTAAACGCTTCTAGAATTAAGTCCCGATTTTTTTATGGTATATATAAATGCTTAATATATATTACGCTTAAAATGCATAAATGCTTCCTTTGCAATTTTTTACAGTATTTCGTACTGATTTCTGTAGTTAATGTATTTAAAAAAAAAATTTTTTTTTGCTTTTTATCCTATTAAGATTGGTTTCTTTTAATTGAATGGATGATTTGATCTCTTCAATAACTCCCTCATAATGTGGAAGTTCACTTGTTTCTTTTACATAAATGTATTTGGAAAACTTTGAAGTGCATTAGTTTATTATCTAAGTAATTGGGATATTTTTGTGAAATCTTATGTTTTCTCTATTCAGCCCTAATTAATCATTCCTTTATTAACAATTAAAATGAATTTTTTATGTATTTTTTAACTTTGGTGCTTTAACACTGTTAAGTTATATTTTGTTCTTTCCCTATTGCTTGAAATGAACTATGTATTGCTTTATAAAATAGATATGGTTATTATCAAAAGCTTTAAAAATACCAGAGGTTGTTATGAAAGGCATTCAAATTTATTCACTAACATTTATGAGTAGTTTTTTTATTTATTAATATACGGGTGATAAAGTTTTAATTTATGTGCATTTGTATTATTGTGCGGAATATTTTTTAATTATATTTACTATTTACTAAATTTCAAAAATAAATGTTTAGGGCCTGAGTGATATGTGACTTTTTTTCGTTCCCAATATTAAAATATAGTCTTCAAATGTCTTACTTAACTTCACATACATACAGATTACAGCAAATAAACAATTCTGCTTAGTCAAAACAGCATGTATAGCTAACAGCTTTTGTGTAATTTAAAGTCAAGTTTATAAATGGAGCAATTTAATTTACAGTAACATTTGTTTAGAGCAGGGTTGGCCAACCCGAATGCCCTTGTGGGCTACCTTGTGAAATCATTATAATCCTGTGTGCCATGCATAAAATATATATATATCTCTTAAAATAATATTTAAACCCAATACACAAATATTCATTATAGTGAAAATTTAAAACAGAATGAACTATTATTGTTTTCATTATTTTTCATGTATACAGATAAAGATAATATAATAATTATATGCAATGATCAAATAATATTAAATTTATTTAAATAATGAAATATTTGTTTCAATTTTTTCACTAAACTTTTGCAAGTCGATTTCAATGCATGTATTTGCACATTCTAATATATGTTTGATAAATTTCGTTTTCGAATATAAATTGGTAAATTTCGGGTATAAATTGAAAAAAAGTTACTGGAATCAAGCTAGATGTGGGTGCGATACAATATTGACCTGTTCTAAGTATCTATTGAAACAGGAGCAACATGATAAAATAGAAACAATTATTGGATTTATTTGTTACAAAACACTATATTAAAAACAAAAATATAGCACAAAATCTTAATTTGTAAAGTTGTACAGAATCTTGCGGGCCGCAAAATTATTCAAAGTGAGCCACTGGTTGGCCACCCCTGGCTTAGAGTGTGGTGAGTGATCAAAAATTACTTTGTTTTATATTTTCTTCTGACCTATAGTAAGTTGCAATATATATAGACTTTATTATTTTTTTATAAAACCTAAATGTGAAATTGTTTTGTTTCAGAGTGAAAAAATTGTATCTGTAACTTCAAATATTTGGGGTACCAAGTTTAAAATTCTTGGTCTTGTGGATTGGTTACCTGCTATACTTGGTACTGTTACATATCGTACCAGTTTACTGCATCTGCAACCTCGTCAAATGACCTTGCTTATGAAGGAATTGAGAGGACCCCAACCTCGAGAATATGGCCCTCCAGGATCTGATTCACCTAAAACAGGTGGTGCAGTAGTGTTTTCTGAAGATGAAGATGAACCAGGTTTGTGAGAATTAATTGTTAAGGAATTTCACTATCAGCCATCAATTATATTTTTGCTATAAGTCCTTATGTTTTTTAATCTAGTGTAGCGGAAGTTCTCTCTTAATCACCCTTGAATTTTGGTATTCCCAGGCATTAAACATCACTGATGTCTGTAATTTTGATATAGTTTACTCTTAATTTTATTGACTTCTTTTAAAGATTTGGTGGAAGGATAAATAAAATTAAACATATATTCTGTTAAATTCCCAACCATTATTTTATCTTCTGATTGAACTAGGTCGAAAGACTCAAGTACTTTAATGGCTTGCTCATGCATTTCTGTGAGCTCATCATTTTTCATCTCTTGATTGTACAAATCCAGCAGCTTTTGAACATCATCACAATCAAATTCTAAATTTATTTTCCTGGCATAATGGACAACTTCTTCAATCACTTCACCAATTTTTTTTCTCTTGAAAACAAAATACAAATTTATGAGATTTGAAAATTGGGTAACTGCATGTTCATGTAAGTCAGGGTGGTGTAAGCCAAGATATTTCTGTATTGTGAAATACCTTAGCTCCATGTGAAATAATTAGAACTATTATCATTTACTTAGTAAAAAGAAGTCATTTCATTGATAGAAATGAGGGAAAAAATGTTTTTTTTTTAATGTTAGAAAACTTTTGGAAAGTTTGTACAAAAATTCAAAATTAATTTTTTCTCCTTCACATATTTAAATTAAAAGGAAATTTTAGTAAAATGCATATGTTGTCTTTGTCATAAAAGATTCAAATAAGTGTTAGGGAGACATAAAAGAAGATTGTTTTAAGCTGTTAATGAATAGTTGTGCAAAATTACTTGTTTATTGTAAATAATATATTATTGGTTTTTAAATTGTAATATGTTTTTAAAATGGTTTCTAAAATTTTAGGAATGACCACAGTTGTTTTGTTCTGAAGTTTTGTGAATATATAATTAAAATGGGAAAAGTCTTCATTATTATCAAATAAAAAATAATGATGGCTGCTGAATTCTGTTGTGTTGTTGTTTCTTATGCCACCTGATCTCGATTGCGTCAGATTCAGGCCCACGAAATTCATCATGGTAAGGGGCTAGATGTACATCTGTCATTGGCCAGAGCCTAATGCATCATTCAGGTGTCAGTACGATTTAGCTCGGTTCCACTCAAATTTTGAGGAATGGGAAGGGTCGGGGGCCTCCCACCTCTCTTCCCCCTTCCACCAACCTCACAAAAGGACTTGCGACTTGACAGCTATTTAAAGTACCCCAATGCCGCAAAGGTACTATGCATTTACAAATATCTATGTCTTCTTCAGGATTCGAACCCAGCCCCTAAGGCACAGCAGTCAGCGTCGCTAACTACTGTACCAGATGGGTTACTGCTAAATTCTAAGGCTAACTAATGTTACAGTGGTCATAAATGACAAAATCTTAGATAATTGCATTAAAGCACCTTTCTCATGGGCGTTTCACAAAATTATGGGTTTTGTATCCAATAGACTGCTGCTTTGTGATACTCAAATTACACATAATTAAAATTTGAGAGAAAACATTGCAAAAGTCAGTGTTTTTATTTATCTGATATTGTAAAAACTGTTTTTGGGATAGAAATTGCAATTTAATAATAACAAATCTGGCACAAGAATTTTGTAGGGCATATATATATATATGTATTTGAAGTTTGTGTATGTAATTAAAGTTATAAATAGTTTTTCTGTGGTTGGATTATAAGTACCTGATAAATCAACTTCCATATAACTTTATAACATATAACATTTTATGATAGTAAGCATTTAAAGGCCTTCTGTGTTTGGATAAAAAAAGTCATGTATTTCATTTTATATTATAGAACATATTTTTTATCCAATAATTGCTCATATATTAAGTAATTTTGTATTTTAAGAAATATTCTTTTTTCCTTCTGAATATTCCAGGGCAATTTATCTAAAATGCTTTTTATGTTGTACACAGAGTAAATGAAAAGCTTAATTCAAAGCATCTAGCAAAAAATAAAATAATGCCACTGTAAATTTATAATAATTTATATTTGTACTATTTAATGTAATACTATCTTAATTTTCAAACAAAATTAAATTTCAGATGCATCGTATGAAGACACCATACCAATTGCTCCTATGACCCCCAAGAAACAACAAAGGAACACTACTTTTCGTTGCCATTTAAACCAGGATCAGCATGGAGTACATGGTAATGGGGACTATGTGAATTTCATCCCCAATGAAGAATTTCTTACTTTTGAAATAACTGGGGATAAAGGTATGCATGTAATCAGTCTGCAGCGAGCAGAAAATAGCTCTGTAGTGTCTGTAGCTACACAAACTAGTCTTTCTTGTGTCCCAGATTTACCGCCAAATGTTATGAAGTACAATATTCCATCCAGCTCAAATGGCTCAGGTCTTACATTTCTCAATAAGAACTTAGAGAAAAATCATGAATCAAAGTGTTCCACTGCTATTGCTCATACCAAAGACAGTACATCAGTAGGAGGAAGCTATCTAGATTTGGATCTCAGTGAAGATTTTACTGCTGCCAGCAGTGACTCTTCTAAAGATGCTTCAGCGCAGAACAGTCTTTCTGAAAATGAGAACTCTAACCTATCTTCACAGTCTAACTCCAGCAATTCTGTTGATGGGAAGCAAGTTACGTCTTTTGTGACACCATGCATATCTCCACCAGGAGGCTTAATTTTAGATAAATCATTCCGGAGCAGCCTACAATCGCCATTGACTACCAGGAGAGTTCTGGAAATAAATTCCAATTCTTGCAACACACAGAAATCATTTTCTACTGCATCATCATCATTGCCAATCCAAGCTCAGGACAATACTGATACATCTTCAGCAATTGGAGCATATTCCTTGAATCAGGACAGTCTTCTAAATCCTGTTTCTCAGAAAAATGCTGACATGAAGTTTATAGATGATCCAGAAACACCATGCTGTGAGAAGATCTCATCATTCCCCACCAGTCAAAGTTCCTCATTCTATGTAAATAGAAGCCATAGCGCCAACCAGTTGCAACATGCAGCTGAATTTACTAACGTCCGTGAACAGAGTGGGTCATCATTCAAGGACTCTTGCAGACGATTGACTTTGAAACCCAATCCACCCTGTGGAAAAATGCACTGTCATGATTGTATTGATGGAGAAAAACCCTGTGATACCCAGTTCTGTGATGCTAATGGTGTTTCAGCCGGAGAAGAAGGGTTCTATGATTTGGCTTGTTCATGTCCTGTGACTAAAAAACCTGTCACACCAAAGGCATCTGATGCTTGTGCAGCTCCTGTACAAAAAAGTGCTCTGAAGAAAGAATTTCACAGTTGTGAAGATGTGAATAAAATCTCCCAAGCTGTGAGAAAGCTTAAGGCTTTCAAGAACATTGAACAGGTTGTTGCTAAATCTGAAAATTCCAGCCCCGTCCGTCGTAGAAGTAATGTGCCAAGTGATATTCCGGACTTGTCAGCTTCATCCTTCCTGCAAGAACACCGTGCCAGCTATCCTCAAGGAGATGACACTAGTGAAATGTCGGATTCATCGGCCACTGTAAGCTTGAGTATACCATCCTCTCCTGTGGTTGCCCGTAAAAAAAATCAGAGACGGGGCATATTGTATAGCCCACTGCTATTGAGGAAAATGCGCCGTCAGAAATTGGTTGATAGTTCAGATGAAGATGGAGCCTTTAGTGGAGATGATATGCCAGGAGAAAATTTTAAGGATTTGGAAAGCTTCCAGAAAGCTTACATTCGAAGAAAGGTTTGTTTGCAAAATAACTACCTTTTCACATCTTTATCAGCAATATTTGACCTTTTAAATATGTAATATATTCTTTCTATTAGATGTTGAGAATTAAAAGGGGCTTTGTTCTGTTTTAACTTTGCTATAATAGGAAGCTTTCATATTTGTAATAACAATGAAAACTGCAAATAGGAATACATTTTAAAAAATAATAAACGGTATTACTTTTACAATAAAAAAGGATTTAATTACCAATGTTTTTTTTTTATAAAGATTCCTTTAATGTATAAAAATGTAAATAATTGTATCAGTTTTATTTATCTTTGTATCTTAAAAGACATATAAGGTTTATGAAATATTCCATGCTTCATCTAAGTTACATAATTCTTTCTTCTGTTTCATAATTATCAAATGTTCTTTAATATTAATTATGTAATGGTGATTATGCTCATTCTTCATATCTCTCTAGTTAAAAAAGCGAGGAAGAACTGTTTCTGACTGTGTTCCGGCCAATAGTAATTTGCCTCCTTATCGAGAGTTCGTCCTTCATAATAAAGCCCCATTGTGGAATGACATTAGTCAAGTTTATCAACTTGATTTTGGTGGACGGGTTACGCAAGAATCAGCAAAAAATTTTCAAATTGAATTCCATGGCAGACAAGTTAGTAGTTAAATATTTATGTTCATATTTTTTAATCTGCTTCATATTTGTATGTTTCAAAATGTAACAGATAATTTTATTTTAAATTGAATAGAAATGTGTCTAAATATTTAAGCTGCTAAATGTTTTAAGCATATTTAAATATACATATACACTGGTGTCCAAAAGTTAAGTATAATTGATAATTATGTGAATAAAGAAGGAACTGTAAATCAGAATGGCGGGAAACGTGATATGTGAGTGTAAAATGGTTATAAAATAAAGAAGCAAAACAAAAGAATGATAATAATTAATTTTATTATCCAAAGTAGCAGTTTGAAAGAAAACTGAGCATAGCAAGGATTCACATTTTAAAGAAAAAATTAAAGAAAACATTAAATAAAATACTGATGCTGCAGCTTAATAACGCGTGTGGTCACCTCTGACAGCCAGGCATGCTGCACAATGATTTACCATACTTGCTATGAGATGGTGAAGTTGTGGGCTGAAACGGTTCCAAGCTTCTTGGGAGCTCTCTTCAGTTCTGTAACGGAGCTTGGTGGGTGCGAAAGAGCTGCAATTTGTCCCCGAGCATATCCCATACATGCTCGATAGGATTTAAATCAGGAGAGTTCGCAGGCCACGACATCTGCTGGATGTTTTCCGTTTCAAGGAAGTCATCAATCAGCACCTCTCTGTGACATGGCACATTATCATCCATGAATATGAAGTCAGGACTGACAGCACCTCGAAACAAGCGAACATAAGGCTCAAGAACTTTGTCTCTGTATCTTTGAGCAGTCACAGACACCGTGTCAAAGAAATGGAGGTCTGTGTGGCCGTCCATCATAATGCCTGCTCATACAGTTACTACCCTTGATGGAAATGATGTCCTTCCATTATGTTTCTTGGTTCAAAACGTGTTCCTCATTCTCCATATCATTACCCGCCGAGAATCACTACTCAGACTAAACAGGGACTCCTCACTGAACATCACATTGACCCACTCTCCCACACTCCAATGTTGATGTTTCAAACTCCAGTTCAAACGAGCGCGTTTTTGCGCAGACGTGACGGGAATGCAAATTACATGCCAGCATGATTGAGTCTCTTGTAAACAGTTTGTCTCGAAATTCGTATTCCTGTGGCGACTGTGAGCGCCGAACCCAGTGTTCTGGCAGTACTTCCCCTCTGACGTCACACACTTATTACCCGATATTGGTCTTGGCGAGGAATTGTGACTCTTGGTTGACCTGATACTGGTTGTCGGGTAACATCTCCCATTCTTTGAAACCTCTGCCACAGTCTTGAGAGCCCAGACTGTTCTACATTCAGAATTCGTGACACTTCGGTTTTGTGATCGTGAGGATTCCAGCATTCCAACGATTCTTCCTTTCGTAAACATGTCCAATTGGTGTCTTTGTGCCATCATTCACCTTGTTTGATGGTTAACAACTTTCCTTCACACAGGAGTTGCACAAAACTTGTCTGAACTGCCTATGCTTCGTGAATCGGTTCCTCTGCGTTCTGACATGGGGCTCCGGTGTTTCACACAGGACGTAGTCGACTGAAAAGTTTTGTATAAACCCAATGTTTCTTCTTCACCCAATTAATATCCGCAAGAAATAGGACATAGTCAACTGAAAAGTTTTGCATTCACCCAATGTTTCTTCGTCAGCCAATTAATATTCGCAAGAAATTTGGAATAATTTTACGAATATTTACTCAATGTTTTTCGCATTTTACGATTTATGCTTAACTTTTGGACACCAGTGTATATACTATGTATCAATAAGTAATTGGATGCCTGTGATAAAAGAGATTTTAAAAAATTTATTCATATTCAATAAATGGTTGTGCCTCCACCTGAGACAATTATAGGAGGAGTTGGCATTAAACTTACTATTAATTGGGATCAAGGGTCCCAGTCCATTCCATGCAAAACATCCCTAGACCATAATTCCACTTCTGCCAAACTTTACTGTAGGCACAATGTATTCTGACAAGTTTTTGCCAGGCAGTAGCACACACAAAAATTTTTCAATGGGGGAGTCCATGATCGAAAATCCCCCAACTTGTATCATGCCTCAAGACAACACCGATTGATTCTTCTGATTTTATCAATTTTGTTAACAAAAAACAGAAAAAATATATCATGGAATTGATAATTAAGTTTAATTTATAAAATAAATTGTTAATTACAAATACTTAATTAAATTTTATTTTATATATATATATATATATAGGATTATCAATCGAAAAAAACTCAAGGGCTTTGGGGGGTGTCTAAACCTTCAGGACACCACCCTTGTGTGTGCCACTGTTTCCAGGTATATGCCAAATGCAGACTCTGCCATCCAACTGGTAGAGATGGATGGCAGAGTCTCCTGGTATATGTGGGTCATCAATTTAGAATGGTTTTCCGAACTTCTTTGGACTGCACTTATCGGTCTCTATCTTAGTTTCAGGGGTTTGCCATGTCGAAATGCATTCCAACAATTCCCACTCACCATCCACTTTTTAATAAAAAGCCACTGTCAATTTTAAAATGTTTGATTACTAAATATGTTTCTTAAGAATCAGCCATTTTTATAATATCCGACTATTTTGACCTTCTCTGAATCAGACCTTTGAATTTCGTGGCATCTTTCATGCAACTAATACCAATGATGTTTCTTAGACAATATTTAAGTACAGAAGGCGTGAGAGAGATGCACATCAGGATCGAATATATCCTTATTTGCAGGAGTGTCCAAATACTTTTTGGTAGATAGTGTATATATATGCGCATACAAATGGTGTGTGTCAGATGTTATTTATAAAAGATAGCATTAATACTAAGTATATACTCCAAGCACTTAAACATCATTTGGGTTCTTGCATATAAAACCAAACTATTGATTTATTTCCAAAGATAAATAACCAAGAATTTTATGAATTCTGGCAACCTACCTGATTGATTGTTGAAATTTGCCAATTGCATGGGGTTTATGTGCATTGTGTACTCTTTAATTTTGCATAATATACTCTTTATTTGTATGTGAAGGAAGGTCACGTGTACAAAAAAACTTTCCTGTCTAAAGTAGCAAAACAATCTTTTGTTCTTGGACAAAATCTTATCAACTTTGAAAGTTGGCACAATTCTACAATTCTAACCACATACCAATCAAAATACATTAAATTGGTTGATGTTTTTCACATTTGCTTGATTTTTCTTAGCAATTTTAATATTTTATAAATAGTCATGGTAAAATTAATTGTAACATTTATATTGAAAGAATTTAGTCTGAAAGGGAGGGGAGAATGCATTGGAGAATGTTTGTAGTATTATGATGTTTGAAATTTTGTTAATTTAATTTAAAGGATTGGATATAAATTCAGAAGATACAGAAAAAAAAGAATATATTCATATTTTTTAATATGATGTTCCAATGAATAAAATGAGTGAAAAATTAAATTAAAAATTAATTGAACACAGAATATGTGAAATATACGTTTTCAGAAAGTTTAGTTGACAAACCTTTCACTCATGCCATAGATGTTGTCATTGGCTTAATTTTTTATACAAGTTTAATAAAAATATTCGGATAAGAAAAATAGTTTTATGTTTCATTAAAATTAAAAATAATTTAATAAAACTGTATTTTTTAAACTTTTTTGTCAGATTACACATTGATTAAGTAAGGAATTATTAATGTATCTTTATTTTAAATTATGATATTAATATATATAAACTTTTTTTTACATACATCTAATTATGTGTTTTGTATATTAGGTAATGCAGTTTGGTAGGATTGACGGTAATGCTTACACTCTCGACTTTCAATATCCATTTTGCGCCCTCCAAGCATTTGCAGTTGCTCTTGCCAATGTGACTCAGCGTTTAAAGTAATCCTTTTTTCCCTACATCATCATGAAAGCAGATCTTCTAGTCCATAGCAGTCTGCTTTGCCTAGAATATTTTGAAGGTGTCCAACCCTCTTCGATTGATCTCAGTGTATGTTTTACCTATTTGTGTTTTGTTTTGTGATGAAGCCTCACAGTTTGAAATTGATTTTGTATAAATTTTTATCTCTATTTTAATTTCAAATATAATATTTGTGCTTAGTTATTTTGAAAAATATATTCTGGTAATGTTATATATATTTATATAATCATCTTTTATTCAATGATTAATGTGTGCAATATAAATAATATTTTAATGATAGCATTTATAATTTTTTTTCAGGTGCTATTCTTAAAATTTTGTTTTGAAATAATGGAGATTGTTTTAATTTTTGTTTACACAACTGAAAATTATTTAATTTCATATATAATTGTTTTTAATTATGTATGTGTTTTTAATTATTTATATACATTTTGTTTTTTCCCTTATAAAATTTTTGTGTAAGTAGTAATGTATGTAAATATATTTATTAATAGCATTTCTTATGTATAAGTTCTTTCATTTATTTTTTTCTTTTGTAAAATTGACCATTAATTTTGTTTCTGGTGTATATATATATGTATGTATTAGAGAAATAGAAAACAAAATATAAAACTATTTACCTCGATTAAATTACTCGGGTAAATTTTTCAATTCATAAATTATGAGCTTTTATAAAATTTAAACTTTTAGTTTTTTTTTTTTTTTTGCTTGGGCTATAATTTATAATTTTCGTTATGTTTAGTATGGTGCAATTAGATTTCTTACATTTAAATGAAACCAAAAGTATTTATATATTTTTATGTTGAAAGATTTTGTGGTATTTCATGTTTATATATGATTTGTTGAAGAAAAAAGCTTAATATATTGAAAGTAATTTAATTGAATATTTGTATTGAGTAGTGTTAATTAGAAGTAATAAATGCTCAATAGAAGTAATTCTGTTGTATCTGTGACTCTTCATCACAAATATTTCCATCATAAAATGTGAACATTACTTCAAATGACCTTTATATTTCATGTTGATGAAACAATGCATGTATTTTTACTTACTTTCCCCATCCTGTGATAAGAGTCCAAACTTTCACAAAATGCCATAACATTGCATATGTCTCGATTTCTGAAAAATAGCATGCCTAGTTTTGCTCAACCAAGTCATCAGAGAGATAGTCAATTGACTTCATGAGCAAAAAATGTGCTGCATTATTCCGTCTTACAATAAAGAATGCTCAGTCCATTTTAGATGTGAGAAGAAGAAAAACCTCAATGTTCATGTTGGGATCCCCAGATTATGTGTTTAGTTTAAAGGAAACAAAACTTATTGTGTCTGTTAGCAACACAAGTTGCATGCTGACATAAGTCTGCTGTTTAACATTTGATTTTATAGATTATATGTTATTGCATAGTTGAAAGCTAAAGTGAGAACTTTGGTATTTCGATTTCCATACTTTGGTATCGTAAATTAGCAGTATTGAGTATGGTAGTGTGCTTTCAGGTGTAAAAAAAATATGAGAGATAAACTAGATTTTATCATGTGGTTCTCAAGGACTGCATAAATAATCATGTAATTTTATCTTTCATAAGCTGGAGTATATAGATAATTTTTTGTAGCCTTCTCTCTAAAGAAAATATAACTGCATATATTTTTCTTTAAAAAATATTGATTAACCGTGCAGAAGCATTATTTATTTAGTATGTAATTTAATAGAAAAAAATATCATCTATACTTAAATACAAGCTTTATTATAGAAATCAAGTGTAGTTATATCATAAATAAACATATGCATAAATGTCTTCTTTTCATTACAATATAATTAATTTTTTTAAAATTGGTTTTCTTTACTTAAATTGGTTTTCTACCTTTCAAAATTTTGTGAAAATCTTAAGTATTTTAATTGATAGGAGTATTCCTCTATTCAAAAGAATTTCATGTAAAATTCAATTTTTTTTCCTGTCTAGATACTTAATTTTTTTTTTTATCTTTCTTTTTTGAAATGTTATCGATTTTTTTTTTTTTGTTAAGAAAGAAAATTTTTATTTGAATTGTATTAAAAAATTATCTGAATTAATAAGAGGGAAGTAAACATTTCATAAAATGAAATGAATTGTATTGCTTTTAATGCATTTTAGTGTGTAAGTTAATAAAGAACTGAAATATATATATATATATATATATGTGTGTTTAATATATTAATACAACATATGTAAGCCTTTGAAATTTCTATGTCACATCTAGCTTACATTTGAGTATATATATTTATCAAGTATATAAATTGTACATTCATATATAATTAAGTTTACAATCAAAATTTGAAGCAATTATTCTGTTTAAAATTAAATATACTTATTTATCTTTGCATCAAAGTGAATTATTTTCCTCTTACACATGACAGAGTTTTAGTTCATTGCACTTAAAAAACTTAAGTAATATTTTAAAAATATTAATAGTAAAATAAAATATTTTTGTCGATTGAGTGTCTTTTACTCTCAAATTGTACATTAGTTCTTGTTAATATGTAGGGAAACTGTTAAAGTAGTTTACAACAGAACTAAATATAAAATTTGTAAAAACTGGGGATCCCTTTTTTTTTTCATGGGTTTCATTTTACTATGTAACTTTTGTGTTCAATTCCTCATTGTTGTATTTTTCCATATAATTAATGTATTGTTTAAAAAATCCGGAGAATCCATGTTTACATTTTTTTTAATGCAAAATACTGCTGTGAAGTTATATGAGCATTTTTAAAAATTTTTTTCTCTAACCAAGCATGAAGATTTTTATTCCCATTTATGAAACATGAAGTGTTATTTTTATTAATTGCATTTTAATAATGCGATAATTTTTTTTCTTGCAATACTCGGGCATTCATTTTGCCTATATGTCTGTGGATGATTGTAAATTGGATAACTCTTAATATTACTCTCATTACTGAAATAATAGCAAATAATTTTGTATATTTACTTTCAAATGCCTGCAATATTTTTTCTAAATCAGATTTGGTTGAATAACATTGAAGTAATAATTATATAATTTTATCTTACAATTAAATTTGCTTAAAAAGAATGCTTATGTGCTATTGAAAACAAAGTGCGGGATTTTATGGATATCTGTAGATTCTTTTAAATGAGATATTTCTAGTTTATAGTAGTATCTATATCTCTGTACAGCCCAATTCTGTAAGTATTTGATTTTTTTTTTTTATTAATGGATGTTTAAAATGAAACTTGATATGATAATTATAAATAAATCTATTTGTAGTAGATTGTTTGTTGAAATTGTGTTCAATTGGTACTTTTGGTTGAAAATATATATTGCCGTGTTCACATTAAATTGGTTATTGAGGAAAAAAAATCAGAAAAATTTGTTGATTTTGTTTTTAAATGTTCAATTACAAATTTTAGCATGTATCTGTATGTTAACTTTGCATATTATATACATTTAGATTGATTTAATGCAATGTACATAGAATGTTTGTTTTTTATTTGACAATGTATGCATGCATGCCTCGTCATAAGTATCTGAAGTGTATGTGTGTAAATGAAATGTTTTGTAAGCTTCATGTACTGTGCTTATGAAAATGCATTATTGCCACTATATATGGATTAAAAACAGAATTCTCTTGGAATAAAATTGTATGTAAAAAGAAATGTCAGTCTTGATATAAAACTGTAGGTATCATTCTTAAGAGTAATTCTGACTTAACTTGAACATGTGTGTTAAGATTACTGTAACTCAGATTTGGTTGTTAGTGGTTTTGTTGTTAATATGTCATCAGTGTTTTTGTTAAAAGATATCACAGGTATATGTATTATTGTTTTGTTTTCATATATCAAATTTCAGAAATATTTATAATGTATTGGTGCAGTTGTGTGTAAAGTTTGAATGCTATTTATGTTTTTCGTTGGTTTTATATAATTATAAATGGTAAAGTTTTAGTTTGTCATTTCAATATGAACTTTTTATTATGTTCATTGTTGTTTATTGTTAAAAAAAATATATTAGCATTCCATGCTGGGGATATAGTGTGATATATTTATAACAATTTTCTTTTTAAAAAAATTTCTGTTCATTCATCTTGTTTATATCAAAATGTACATTTTTTTACCCTCTTTTTATTTTGTTTGAGCTTATTTGTTTCATACCTGTTTGCACTTTTAAATTTTGTTTATGGAAAGAAGAAAACAGGATTTTATTTTAATTACTTTAAAGTATTTTGTGTACATTTTGATATTTGATTTGTTTTTTATGAGAGGTGCAAAAATATCTGTTAATGTTTCGGGTTGACCGAAAATTTTTGGTCTGTTCCTATCAGAGTTTAAGTATTGTGTTATTTATCGATGGATTTGTTATTTATATAATTGGAGGAAATTAATGTTATGTACATAAAACAACTTTGTGCTGTAAATTGCTAGTTGTATATATTGTGCTCCGTTTTAATTGTTAAGTTAATGAATTTGTTTTGAAAGCTTTTTCTGTGTATTAATGCCATAAAAATAAAACTGGTCAATCATAGTACTCTCTTTTTCTTTCTCCAATTAACAATACTCTTTCTTTAAAAAAACTTCTAAAGTTTTAAGTTTTTCTTTAAATGATACTTCATAATAATTAAATATAGGGGTCTTAGATGAAAAATTGATATTTGAACTTATTTTGTTTTTTATTGTTTTCTTTTCATTTTTTTTTAATTTTCTAACTTTTACTAAGGAAAATCATATTTGATGCTATTTTATTGCTCAATATATATTTCTTTTAGTAAGTAATTGATTTGTACAATATAATTTGAGTTTGATTCACTTAATCTTAAAAAAATGCCCATATTTTTGCTATTTGTTTTAAATTTTAAAGCTTTTCAGCTTACTCATTTTATATAATCGGAATGACTTCTGTTTAAACAATTTACACATTTTATTTATTATATCTTAAAATTATCCTTTATTTCCATTTTAATGTAGTGATGCTTGGATTAACTGTTTGATATAATTTTTTTTTATTCTACTTCAGTGTGTTGGGTACTTTTGTGAAAATTAAGAGAACTTTGAAACATTTTGAGGCGCAGTTTAGCCCAAATTGGCTCTTGCGCCAGTAAACTCTACAATCACTCACTCAAAACATTTTGAAGTTGAGGGAAAACTGTGTGTTTATGTGACATAGTCTACATTTAGACCAAAAGTAGTATGAATTGTGGTGAAAGAGGATCTGTTAAAATAGTAAATCTGTCAAATGTGAAAGAATTATGTTTTTAATAGAAATTATGTATGTATTACACTGGAATAAGATAAAGAAAAAAATAATTTCCTAGTATCAAGATTGATATTAAAATATTAGCTTTTATTATTCTAATAAAATGATGGTTTTTTTACACTCTGTATAAATAATTCTTGGAGTGTTGATAATTTTGCCTATTTGGGGTCAAACATCAACATTGGTGCTGAAATAAAAGATGTATTATTGCTTCTAATTGCTATCTTCATGGTCTAAGAGCTTTTAAAAGTCAAAATTTATTAGAAGACATACGAAAGTTATTTCATTTAAAACAATCGTACGACCTGGTCTTACCTATGGATCTGAAACTTGGACTGATTAAATCACAGACTGAACAGCTAGACCTCTTTGAATGTAAAGTTAATAGACATTTCTTTGATGCTGTGAATGAGAATGGATTGTGGAGACGACATAATTTTGAATTATACTAGCTATTTAAGGAAAAGCACATGTCATTAAATACATCAAGATTGGTTATTCGAAGTTTGCAGGCCACATCTGCCATATGGAAACCTCACTCTTGATGTTCAGAATTCTTAATTGCAAACTTATTAGAACTAGGGATATACCCAATTTAAGATGGTCTGATTGTGTAGAGGAAGATTTTAAAGTTTTAAAAGTAACTAACTTTAGAACTGTCACTAAGCGGAGGTCGGAATGGAAGAGGGTTCTTGGGTAGGCCTTTGCTCACACACACCCAGGGCTGTCATATCAATAAAAGAATAAATAATTCTCTTGCGCTGAATATAGTTTCTTATACTATGAAAAAGATATATAATTTTTGTATTTCATTAACAAAATTAAAGAAAAACCTGACCTACAAAATTTTATTTTAAATCATCAAATGATTTGACCATTTCTTTTTATCGATACTGTATCGTTATTTAATTTGTAATGGATGAGAAAAAATAATCTATTGGAAAGAAAACTTTTCTTCAATCCTTTTCAACAATTGTGTACTATCCTGAAGGGTCATCATACAGTTAAAAATTTGTCTTGATGCCACTTTTGAATTTGTTTATTAATTTTTAACTTTTTTTTTTTTACATTTAACTTTTTTGTTTGAAAAATTGTATGGTTGCTAATAGAAGATCAGCTGAAGTAAAATTTAACTGCTTGTGAAACAATAAGGATGTAGTCAAATTTTTATTCATGATTTTAAGAATGCTTAATATGGAAATTGTAACTTTAACTGATTGTGAAGTATCTAATTCATAAGAAGGAGTATGGGATACTTAAGCATGTAATAAGCTTGCTTGCTCAAACCTACCTCAAGTATTGTTTAGGCTGTTTTAGTGGTTACCATGACTAAAGAGGGGCATGGTTACATTTTCTACTCGCCAACAAAATGACTATTTGGAAGTGGTATTTTTCGTTATTATCAAGAAAATACATTTTGATGAGTTGAATATGTTATTTCATTAAGATATCACTTAACACAGCAATTATTGGTTTGGATCTCGTGATTCTGAATCTTGGTCATGTAACGAGGACAGAGTAGTAGAGTTGACACTCCAGGCTTCCACTACATGCCACTGTGAGGACTTTGAGAGAATTTCGACAGGCTTAATGTCCATCAGCCCCTGTATAGTCAAATCTTAACTGGCATTAGGATTTTGTTCTATTGAAATAACACTGGCCTTGAACTGATAACCAAGACCCTCTGCAAAATATCAATATGTACGTATATCTCCAATTTTTCTCATTACTTCACTTTATGGAATTATTACAAATTCCTAACTCGTATAGTATCTAACTAATAGTATTTATATTTTGTCTACTTTACTTCCTGAAGTATATCATAATAGCTGCAGGCTGAATACTAATTCTGAATTACTGGTTGTTGTATTATTATTTTATGTACTAGGCTTGATATTCTGACGTCAGAAGACAAAATGAAAAAATGGTTAATGTTAGATTAATTTTTTAAATCATCTTAAAGGAGTGCATATATTTAATAATTCTAACTATGTTTTTTCTGTACATTTAAATGTAAACTCAAGAGAGGTATAAAGATTCAAAAATTAAATTGTGATATATTAAGTAAATGCAATCTCTTATTTTGTCACATTTTTGATCATCAGAAATTAGGACATAACATTTCTCTACATATTTTTAATGACAAAAATAAAAAAAAATTGATTTGCATTGATCAAAATGGAAAAATAAATGGATTTTATGTTGCCTGCCATCAAACAAGGCTAAAGAAAAAATATGTGAAATCAAAATTATTAGAATAAATACAAAAATATCATTAATACTGGTTTCGAAAGAAAAAGGATGTTAAAAATTATTTTTTTAACTACTTTACAACTTGTTTTTTTTTTTTTCGTTTTTTGTCCTTTTATAATATATGTTCAAGCGATCCACTTAGATAGGAGACAAATATTTTTAACTTTTATTTATAATAATGTGAACACCTAAGAAGTATTCAAAGCTCTATATTTTGTAAACAGATAATCAAGTTTTTTTTAAATTGCTTTAAATTAATTTACAAGTAAAATGAAATATTTTTTTTTAAATAAGCAAAGAAAACATCGTTTAAAAATTTATTATGTCTGAACAATTTTTGGTGCCAAAGGACTGTGTTATTGATATCCTATATGTATATATATATTTATATAGATAGATATAGGAGTGGATTGTGTGAGATTTAGTTTAATCATTAGGATCGATTGAATCATTTTTGCGCCTATATGCAAAAATGATTATTTTTTTCCTTCATAATACTTATTTGAAACTACTTTAATTTGAAAAGTGATGACATCCTTATGTAGTGATTAAAACAGTATCCCCTGGTGGTTACAAAAGTAATTATATATATATATATATATAAAATAAAGTAGTACTTTGGGCTTTTTTTGCAACTAATTCAAATAATAAACAATTAATATGTGCCAGTTTTCCAAAAATATTTACTTTCTAATTTTTGAATTTTTAAATACTTCTATTCCTTTATTTTGTAACTTTATTTTTCTTGAATTAAAAGATACCTCAGTTTTCTACCTATTTTCATTGCATAAATTTAGAGAAAAGTACAAATATTTGGAATAAAAAAAATTATTGAATATTTCAATATCCAACCAAAAAAACATGGTACGCACATACAATCACAACTATTTAAACGTTTACTGTTGCCAAACCCTATTTCGCATGCATCGTACTAGCTCAAACGGCACAACCATGTGCTTCATTTCATATAATATCGCCAATATGGTTGCGCTAATATGTTAGTACCAAAGAAAGTTCCCCCACAAAATGTAAATGTAGTTGCTTTAACGCTATAATTAAATAAGAGTATCAAAAAGCTGTATCAAGATGTTTCTAATTATGGCATAGTGTTATATCTTAATTACAAAATGGATTAATACTTTTTTTTTTGTAATAACCTATGTAACCATTTCAAAAATACCAATTTTTCCACCTTTAAATATTAAGTTCTTCAGATACTATATGTGTGGTATTATTTCTTATTAAAAATAATACTAATTCTGCGTCCAATAGCTTCAAATAAATGAAATTCAAATGTGTGTATATGCATGTAATATTGTATGTAAATAAGAACTATATTAAAAAAGATTGGCAATAAGTTTTATTGAAAATATTGTTACAGAAGCATGATATATATATGTATATATATAGTTTATATTTCATGAGATATATCATAAGAATATGGCATCTAAAATGACCAGAAGTTTTACTAATATTACCTTGTTTTATATATAAGTGATTCGTGTGTTGATCTTTTTATTATACATAATTCTCTAACATCTAATCTAGAAAGTCTAAGTTTACAACAAAATTATTTCTAAATAGCTGTAAGCTTAATCGTCAAGAAGCTTAAAAGAGAAGTAATTCTTTTTTTAATGAAGAATATTTTCTATAAATTTCAGAGTAAAGTGTGAATAATATTACAAGATTCTGAAGTAAAGAATTGTAATTACTAAAGAAAATAATTTATCATTAAGTATATGGCTGCGCTGTTTCCTTATTTAATTTTAGTATCATGAGGTAAAATTAAGAATCGATTAAGCTACGATTCGTTTTAAAAAAAAGTTAGGATTTTGAGTAATAGAAATTGCAGACAATATTTCCAAAAACTGATATGTAGAAAAGATTGGCAATAGAGTGTGATTAATTTGTGTTAATGAATATTTCATTTGAATATCATAAAAAAATTAGGATCGATTAATTAAATTAAGAATTGTTTTTAAAAAAGAGTTATTTTATGATTTTGAATAGTAGAAATTGCAGACGATAATTTGTGAAACTGATATGTAGAAAAGATTGGCAATACTGTGATTATGTTGATTTGAAATGTATTCGCGATGAAGAAATTTAAAAGAATTTTATTGAACATTTTAGTCTTTTCTTTGCCAAAGAACATGCGTGTGGTAATTATATATTTTTTATTTCTAGTTATATTGTAAATGTTCTGGAATTCTTGTCTTTGGGCATTTACGCATTTATTCTGATTTTTTTTAAAAAAAATAAGAACTCTCTTTAAGAGTTTTTGATTATGTTTTATGCAAAATAATATTCTTGAAATAATTCTTTTTTCCTTCTGAATATTAGAAATAACTTTTAATCAGTTTTTTTAATATGATGCTAAGTTTAATTCATTAAAAAAAAATTTAACTAAAGTGTTTTTTTTTTAGTTTCTTAAAGAATTGTATTTGGATATTTTAAGTTTTTTTTATATAGTTTTGTATTAAAATTTTAGGAATGCACATTTTTTTTTCTTTTTGTAAAAACGAGAGAAAAAGATATATTTAGTTTTATACATTTAGGAGATATCTATCATTTACATAATTTTTTAGAATGTATATCACTGGAATAAACGTATAATTTTTTATTAAATTACATTTAGTTATCCGCCGAGCAATTGAAGATAAAATTTGAGGTATAGTACATATTTAATAATTATTCTATAAATATATGCTAAAAGCTAGGAAAAATTTGTTACAAACCAGTATTTTAAGGTAAATTTAATTTTATAAAATTAGTTATCTACAGGTTTTAATAATTATCTACAGATTTTAATTGAAGAAAAATTTTGGTCTTACGTATACGTTTTTCATATCTAAAAATCTAATAATTTTCACTCGTTTTTGTATTTTATTATATTAATGTTGGTTCATATAGATTAGTTAATCATAAATATATATTTAGTAAATGATGTATACAACTTTTTATAATGAGTTAATTTGAATAGCTCTGATGAATTAACTTATTTTATAAAAGGAATTTGAAAAATTGATAATTCGTATATAATGCATGTATGCAATTATTTATTTCGAAAAGCATTTATTAGTCAAAAGTGGTTTTAATCAAAGTTAAACCAGAAAATAATATTATGAAACTAATATTCTAACTTCTGAATGTATATGTTCCATATTACACTTTACTCTGAAAGGAAATCAAAACAAATATTTTGGTGCTATACACAGTGTTAAGTGATTTCACGCGTAAAACTTAACGACAACTGTGGTCCATTATTTACAAGAAATGTAATGGACGGATAAAAAATGAAAGCTTGTGAAAAGTACAGAATATTTATCGTACGATGAAATAACTTTAGTAGAATTAATTTGTAGGGAATTGCACTTGAAATGCCACTTTAAGTTTCATTTTCAAAAATGACGTATCAGAGTCGAGTTCGAATCACACAAATAGCAATAGCATCCGTAACAACAAAGCAAAATTTGAATTCATTAATTTTCTGTACCTAATTAAGAAAAGTTTCAATAAGTGACAGACAAAATATTTTCACAAAAAGTGCAAGTTATAATTTTTATCATTATTGAAAATTATAGAAACAATTGCATTCTTTTTCATATCAATTGTAAAAAATAAATTAAATACTCAATAAAATCGAATTATTTTTGCATATATACAATTGCATACCTTATAAATTCAAATGACCAGTTTTTTTAAATACAATGTAGTGGGATTTATTTTCGTTTCGGATCCTAAATTGGATGCACAAGTAAAAAAAAAGAGTGGACATAATTTGAGTTTTGTTTTTAGATAACTTGTAATTGAAAAATTCTTTAAAAAGTTGAATTTTAAAAATGTTTTTCTGCATGTAAAATTTTAAATAGTGGGAAATGTGAGCTCTACTATTCTTTATGAAATATTATTTCATGTCGAACTATTTATTCAATTTATTTTAACAAAAAAGCCTCATTCACTCATACCTAATGCGTTCATGCAATGTAATTCGAAAATTCAGCATATTGATCTAAATTTCATCATAAAAGAATGTGACTATAGAAATTAATTCGCAATGCATAAAGAAATGAGTATTATCGAAATAAATAGGACAAGCATTTCAGTTTTAAAATATTAGTGGTGACGCAGATTGTAATTGTTAAAGGAAAATTATTCTTCGTAATGTTAGCCTTGCGTATCTACTATATTATGAGAATTTATAATTAAGGAATTTCACTTACAAAATAGAATTTCACTTGCATTTAATGCCAATGAATGATTAAGTGAATATGTTAAATTTTAAAAAGGAAGTAGTCATCTTATTGGTATTTAAATCAAAAAATTTACCATTATATAAAAAGTTGTTTTTTTAAAAAATTTTTATTTGGGTAGGGGTGGTATTTATTGAGTAATTTAATGGGGGGGGGGTAAAAATGTTCCTTTTGCACAAATCCATTGCTTAAAATTGTGCAATATAACTTTAAAAAAGTTTGCACTTTTTAATTTTTCAAAAAATTAAATTAAGTTATGCTTTTTCTGCATGATAAATAACTGTGTGTTCTGCTCTAATTCTTGTTATGTATCCTGTCATTGAAAATTAATCACTCATTAATGTTTTTAAACATGAAAGATTCAGAATTAGACGAATTTCCTTAGTTAATTTATTAACAGATTCTACAGATGTGAACGATAAACACATTGAGTGAATGAGGCTTCAATATTTCATTTTTTAAACTTCGATTTTTTTAAAAAAATTTTACTTATACTTATTGATAAGTTTAACTGGAGAGTGGCTCTTCAATACTGACAAAAAACTCTGCTGAATTCTAAAACTCTAGTAACTGCAGTAAATAAGAAGAGTTAGTTTGCAGATTGAAAATAGAGTAAGCTACAAGCAATATTTTTTTATATATACTTGGTCTTTTAAATTTATATGATAAGACTTTTGGAATCTTAAAAATCTGCTTCAGTTCTAAATTTATGATACAGCCGCCAAGGGTTCAGTATTTGGCGACATCAGCACCACAAAAACGAAACCTTCCCTATAAAGTATGTCTGAGAGCAAATGTTACAATCATTTCATTATTTTACGAGAATTTTTCTACTCTACTGAGAATTCTTAGCGATTTAAACGAATGTCTTAATTTTTTTTATAAGAAAACTCGGAATTGTGTAACAAAAGGAATTCACTACCTACATTCTTTTCAGCACTTGAGGTTATTCATAAATAAATGAATAGAAGTTCTTTTAAAAAAGATATGTCATGCATGAGTTATTATGTTCCAAAGTAGATTCTAGTAAAGGTCAAAGTCATTAAATTGTTCGATGCATTGACGCTAAGTGAAAGACTATCGCTAGGCAATTGGATAGTGAGAAATGAGATAAGATCTTATTATTGCTACTAGAAAATCTAGTTAACAAATTTTTGCCCTTTATTTTAAGAGCCTTTTTAATGGGTTTCATTCGCTTTATAATACCCTAAATTAATAGTTTAAATATGTTTTCTAAGTTTTGGAATTCTATAAGGTGAGCTAAATATTATAAATGAAGGTTCGTTTGAAATGCAGTATTTTGAGGAATTAAATTCATTTTATAATTCCGCGATCCATTTTAGAAACATCTCATCGAAAGATAAATTCATATATTTCTCGTGATTTTGCTTATCTGGTTCATTTAATAAATTTTAACCATCAGCTGATGTGTATTTTGATCGCTTATTCCTATTAATTCAGAATAACAATATCGAAACCAGGTGGAAGAAAAAAAGTGTGCCATGTTGCATAAAAATCACTACACCTACAAAAATAGGTAAGATGATTTAGAAGAGATAAATTATTTTTTAATATACTCCTTAAAATCGTAGAAATATCTTGACATTTTATTTATTTCCTGCTCATTTTATTTTTCAGCCATTTGCAGTTGGTTATGTATACCTAGAAATGTTTGAAAAAGTCTAAATAATTTAATTTGTCATCTCATATTGTGGATAAAATTGATATCTTTTAAACAAAATATCAAATTTTTATGTATTGCAATAAGTTTAAACTACAAAAATACTGATATTCAAATGCATTTAAAGATAGTAAACCTCATATGTTTTCACGTTAATCGATAAGAGCATAAATAAAATCTAATTTCGATTATTATTTAGATAATTAAGTACATTTCTTAATATTTAAATAATGTAACGTTTTTACGAAGGCAAGCACTCGGAAAAGGCAATTAATGATTTTAGAATTCGAAATACTTGAACAAATGGAATCAAATTTAAATTTTATAAATGTCAAGATTAACGTTATTTTAAAAAGTTTGTTTAAAATAATATTTAATTAAAATATATATTAGATCAAGAAAATTAACTTTTCATTTTAATTATTTTATTGTATCTTCAGAATTTTTTTAATGTTATTTTTTTGTTATAGTGATATATATTTTGAAATTCTGAATACAAGAAACTCAAAAATTTAAATATTTACATTTTTATCTTCAATAAGAATATTTTTTGATATGTCAAATGAATGCTAACAAATTAACAAGTTCTTTTTAAAATGTTTTAGATACATTCTAGAATGGATTGATAAGAAATTTATTATTAAATGCATTTTCTCCTTTTTTGATTTTTAATTACTTTTTTTAAGCTTTAATTATTATTAATTACTTAACTGTACATAAAAAAGGTTCAAAGACATAGTTATCATGCTTCCAAAATATCGACTTATGCAATATATAATTTTTTTAAAACAAGTAATATTAAAAAGAAAGCTTAATTTTCTTAAAAATTAGAACTTAAACATTTTTATACTAGTTCAATAACTTAAAATGATAGCTTAAAACGATGTATTTTATTTGGGGGGTGGGAGGGCAAAAAAAATCACGTGTATATTTTAGCTGTGGATATAACCTCACTAATTTATTCAGCTTCGACCACTTGACAGTTTCTTCAATCCAGCATTCCTTATTACCGCTAACATACAATTTGGTCCCATGTTTCTAACTTTATGGTACATTTTTAACTAACTTTTGATCGCTCAACTGTCCGACATCAAAAATGTTATATTTATTTCGAATTACTTTTCAGAATGCTAGCTTAGCATTTTAAAGAAATTCGATCGGTTATCGCGCTTTCTTTTACCCTGTTCTATAATCTTCATTGTGCAAGCTCATTCAAATCTTTCGCCGTAGAACATCTTATCCAAGTCCTGTGCAGGAATAACAACATCTAAGCTGCAAATACTCTCATCGGTCAACTGTAAAGGACAATAGACACAACACGAACTTTACAAAAGCTCTGGTTTCGCACGTTATTTAATATTCATTTGTGCGCAAACGAAGTTATTGAAATTTGGGAAGCAATTTATTACCAAAAAAAAGAAATACTTTTTTTTAAACACAAAAAAGTTGATCTTTTTGTTGTTATTCTTATTTAATATGGAGACCCATGTTTATTAATATCCATAAAAATAAAATTTCGGGAAATGGGTGAAAAATAGAAATATTTCTGAGGATGGCCGCAGTAAGCACTTGTGCAATAATTAAAAGATTAATTATATGTACGCAATTATATAATATTTTTCTATAGTAATGAGTCTATAGTTCAATTGAGGCCACTACTTCGCAAGCCATTAGCTGCAGAAATTTTTGTTAGGTTGCATCCGAATTCATTAGTGAGCAATCACGTAATATCAAATATTTATTAATACTTTATCTACTTGTCTATACCTTGCCCCCAAGCGTATAAGTTATATTTTATATTATTTTTTAACCTAAAATACGCTTTTTGGCACGATCCACTTCGTCACAGATGTAACAGAAATGAGTCAATATTCTCAGGATTGGCGCTGGCGTGCGCTAGATGTTTTCTAACATCACGTCCACCGCATAGGTAAGAGCGCTTCATAGTTGAATTGGGTGATAGCAACGAGAAAAAAAAATGTGTTGTATTTTAAAGATTTGTTGAGATTTTAATATCTCTAAAAATATCTATCAAACGAATTCTTTTCCCGATGCTTTCTAAATTGTTTCACCCTTTCTGGTTTTAATATATTAAGAATGAAAAAATTTAAAGTCTGTATTATATTTAGAGGATTCAGATAGTTGCAGAAACTCTCAAGATTGATGCATTCTTCGATAACATATAAAATTCACAAGAATTTTAATGCTGTTAAGTTTAGAGATATATTCATGGTACTGTTCGGTTAGCTGGGCGCAAATTTCGCAAAGCGGCGATTTCTGTCAACTATACCTAAAATATGAACCAATAAAAGCTGCTTATTATTACTTGTAATTAATTTTACGGTATAATTACTGGAAACTTCGATAAAAGGGTGTAGTTGGCGATATTTCGTCCGGATCTGGTAGTAACATTTGGCAATTTATCGCATGCACCTGGTTATCCAAACGTTACTAGATATATAATATTTACGGTAAATTGAGTGTAAATTTCGCTGACATTTCTGCCGATTACACCTAAAATATGAAACAAACTAAAACTACTTATAATTTTCAATCGATTTTGCTGTATTACCGAAATGTGACGACGATATTCGTTTGCGTCTGGTTGCAACGTTTGACAGTTTATCGCATGCATCCGGTCAATCGAACAGTACCATATTCACTTTCCAAGGAAATAATTTTGAATAATCTAAGTTTAAATTTAATATATACTTTCATGGTCAATTATTATATAACAATGAAAACTGAAAGTGAGCACTTTTTAACACTGTCATATCCTTGTCATTATTTTTTAATAATAACCTTGGACTAATGATATAAATTAACACTTTTGAACGTTATTTTAAAAATTATATATTTAACAAGATAATGTAATTAGATTATATATTTAATCTCCATATGATATATTGCCTAAAAACACCATTCAATTAAATTATTCATTGGGGCATATATGTATTCGTATGCGGTTTTTAGCAATAGCAATCCTGGACAGATATTGATCATAATTTTGAAATTTTTATATTTATAAAAATTATGCTTGCCGATTATGTGAAGTTAACAATAATTTTTGAGTTAAAATTTAAACAACATACGAGTTTTAATTATCGAATGAAATGCATCAATTTCTTGAAAATAAAGTAAATGATGAATTTATGATTGAAAATTTCTGCTCATATATGAGATATGGTTTCAGTATACTAATTGTTTGATCAGAAGTCCAAGTTTATCATTTTTCTTAGCCAAAAGCAAATTTATATATAGTTTCGTCATAAAGTATTCCATTGAACCTTTCAGACTTCAACGATCCTTCCATAAATAACAGATGATTTTCCATAGTTAAAAAGAGTATCGATCTTATGCGTAATAAATGCATTTGAGAAAAAGACGTGACAGAGCGACACCGAAAAAGGTCAGTTAATTTTTTTTTCTAATTTCAATTTTTTTAAGTTATTGAAATGACAACTGACGTGTTTTAATGGCAGTGTCACATTTAATAGCCTTTGATTAATAATAGAGTAATGTGGTCTTAATAATTTACAATATTCATTGATTTTTTCTCTTAGCTACGGAAAGCGTCTTCGAATTAAGTGTAATTTGTGTCAATCGAGTTCTCAAGTTACCATCCATATTTCTAATTATGCTGGCAAAGCATACTTCTATCATTAAAGGTCATTACTTGAAATTACTTTAAAGTGCAGTTTGTATCTCAGAACTTTAGATAGCTCATATATAGTACAAAAGTTGAACACATGATTGCAAAGACGTTATATCAACTTAATAATGTAACGCATATCAAGCGTAATGCAATTTTAAATCGATTTGATATATTCGAAATATTGGGCTTGATGAAATAATGATTTTATAACATTTCAAAACTTCTCATTTTGTGCGAAAAAGGCATACATTGTACGATTTCCAAAAATGTAAAATTAACTTCTTTACGATGTCAAATGAAGCTTTTAAATATAGCCCCGAAACTTTAATATACGTGAAGTACATGTAATGCTTTAAGAAATGTTAATCGAATTTCACTTTAACATATTTACTGCTCATAAGCAGAAATTAGCATTTTAATGAACGTATGTCTTTATAACAGCATGTTTATAAAAAGGCTAAAAAAATGTAAAAATAATAATTTTAATGTTTATATCCTATATCACACAACTCTAATTAATTCTTAGAAAATATGCAAATAAAATCGAATTTACCCATCCCTTCTAAAATTATGAATTACTTTCTTTGCAATTCCTCACGCTCTACTAGGTATTATAACAAAAGTTCCTTAGGTATCGCTTAAACGTCTCTGCAATTCAGTGTGTGACAATCTGCATCAAAAGAGGTGGCATGAGTTAAAGTACTGACCACTTTCTCTTAATAGTAATGAAACAACCAGAACCTTTTTCTCAAAAGGCAAGACAACAAAAGAAAAAAAGTTCCAGCATCATTTTTTCGATCACTGCAATATGCAGGTAGATCTGAGAGTGTCCATGAAAGTTGTGGCCGGTTGGTCGTTGGGAGCTTCCCCTGTAGGGGAAGAGGCCGTGTGGTTGTTGTCCCTGCCCTTTTCAAGAGGCTGCTCAGAGGGCGAGCCGAGGTCCACGGAGGGCCCCCGGCTCTGCGCCAGTCACCTCTGCAAGGGGTGACGAGTAGGCTTGTTGTCGAGGATCTTCTCTATCTCGTTCGATATGTTGGTCGTGAGCTTGGGAATGATCTACATAAAAAGAAGTATGTTAGTATTATCTGTTGTTCATTTATCATTTGTAACAACGCAATTGTGTCATGGATTTATTACTGTTCTTTGATTTGTTACACCTTGTGTCTTTAAATTATCTTCACAATTTTAGAGTTTTAATAACTTGAAATTGTACTAGGTAATAAAAGAATTTCAACATGTAACAAAATGACTCATGCAGTTTTTTCCCCAGGTGATACAGGTTTGACAAAAAATGTGGACGACACGTGAGAAAGCTCAGTAGTTTGGATTTCGAACTTAGTCTCTAAGAGCCAAAGTGCAACGAAACTTTCGGAAAAAATCTATAGAAGGGCACCACTATCCTGACTAATTATTCGGGTTTACTATACGCCGATTATAGAAAGCAGCGGATGTTTCATTCATCTGATTCAGGCGCCAATTGCACAAGGTACGAAAAACATTTGCAGGAAGTCGGACAAAATCAATATGTACGGCTGCAAAAGATTTAGAAATCCTATGATTAACAGTGCACTAAGTCTATCGTATGAGTTTGTCTTTATATTTACAAAGTGCAGTTGTTTTAGACACACTAAAGCCTTTTCTCTATGAAAGAATTTACGCATTGAGCTTTCTCCTGGAGTGTCCATTTTTTTTTTTCATTAAGTCTGTATCATCCGGAAAACAAATAAAAAAAAATTGAATGATTTTGTGACACGTTGAAAGAAATTAGTTATTATTTTGTTTATTTGTTTTAAAATTATTCAAGTCGTTATATTTTATAGACAACCCTATATTTATTACCATTGATTAAACATGACATCTGTCTATTGAGTAAAATGCAACCATGCAGTTCAACTGTGAAATATTAGTGAATTTATCTATTCATTACTAAGACATGATTCTCACAGTCAATTATGAAAATGTGAACTTCAGTATTTTGAATTTTTTAAAGGGTGAAATTGAGTTTTCGCATCTGAATAATAAGTTTTACTGTACATCACGAGATAGCGAATTTCGACGTTTGTTTCTTAATAATGAGTTAGCTTTTTTAGGACAAATTTTAGTCTTTTCCGAATAGCTACTTTTCTATTTGAAGGATATTTATTAAATATAATTATAAATGTGTTAATATAATTATATTCATTTAATTTTTCGTGATATTTTTAAAAAATAGTTCATTCTAGTGTGCTTTATTACAGAAGTAAAAGTAAAATTCTGGGGTTGAACAGAAGCACACTTTTTTGTTTGAATTAAATAAAAGAAATGACTATTTAAAAAACGAGGATGTAACAAAATTATCTTACCTGCAAGGCCTGAAGTTGATCGTACAAGTGGTCCACTGAAAGAGCACCGAGCAGGACACACTGAACTTGTTCACTCTTCAGGCACCAAGCTGTACAGTACCAATGAAACTTATGAGTATAGTAAAAATATTACAATTCAGTAAGCTTTTGCATTCTAGACAATGGTATTCCTTATCACAGTTTTAAATGTGAAATATTTATCCTATGTAATTTATCAAAGTACCAGTAAAATTTAGATTATTTTATTTGTTGTTGTTGCTAATCCTCCGAATAATGACGAAGACAGACAAGATCTTTAAGATCCGTTGACACTTATGTTGTGGCCGTTTACAAATCGACAAGAAGGGGATCCGTATAGATATCTTTCCTAGAGTGATTCACACAACTCAAGATTTGCTCGACAAAAGCCTGGTAAATTTAACACTTGGGACAGAGGGTGAAGATATTCATGCCCTCTAATGTGGCCACTGCAAAACGTGAGAGTGAAGTTTGGGAGCTTCTGTCACAGTCAAGGGCTAGTCAGACTTGGTCTATTACCCTCATACCAATGATGAGTGGGAGGCACCATCCTCTCCATCATATATTGTGATATATTTAGCGAGTATAATTCTAGAAAGGAAAGGGCAAAAGAGGTAAAATGAAGATTAAAACTCTTTTACTAGTTTGTCCGCCATTTCATTGCCGTGAAGGTCAAAACATGAGATAAAATCCACTAAAAATGGATATCGTGGTCCAGCGATGCAAATTTCAGTTTATGCAGAAAAGACAAACTGGTTTTGTCGTCAACAAGGAACCGATTGTCAAAATTTTGGAGCGAGCTACAACTATCAGAAATAATCCGAAGATTATCATTTTCCTGGTTAGAATAGCCTCAATTTTCACATCAATTGGTAGAAACTCACTTTTAAAAGCCGAGCAGAAGTTGTGAATATATTTCACATGTTTATGTGATTATGTTCAGTTTTTCCTCATACCGCTACGTGGACAGATATTTTATTGTAATCAGTATGAACGTCAATGATTATTATTGATGCCGTTAATGAACTCCAGTGCTAGTTGAGTAAGGTGGAATGAGACAAAATCTTTCTTGAAGATAGTAGAAATAATGTAGGGGAAATGGACCCTGGAGAGTCCATTCGGAGGATTCAAGCAACATTGTAGTGAGTAGGGCTCTACATCGCGAGTAAGTAATCCTGGGATTCGACTGAAGGGGTTGTCTTCTTTTATCTTTGTCTATTTCTCCAGTTATATAGATACGTAAAATATTTATTAATGTAAAAGACTCTCTTGTTATGATTAACACAAATTTATCCAAAAAATTTAAAGAATTCTAATTATTTCACCTATTTGTGTGTGTGTGTGTGTGCATATTTTGGAGAAGAGCATGGAACTTAAATTCATTCACACATTCAAAGAAGAAGAGAGAGAAACATTTTTAATTAAATTAATTAATGAACAGTAGACAACATGATCAAATGTTAGATGTAGTTAAAATGTTCACAGATTCCTCTTAAAATTATTCTTGTTATTCAACATTCATTCTAATGAAAGATTGCTCAAATTGATACAAACAAAAACCAAATGAAATAATAAATAAAATGTTCTATTCAAAATTTTTAAAAGAGAAACCCCTTTTTTTTTTGCTACTGTGGGGCTTTATTCTTTTAACAAAAAACGGAAGTTTTTTTGTGTGATACTCTTTATAGAAATTCAGAGCCATTATGGATACTATCATAACTAGCAAGGATCACTTTTAATTTGCTAAAAATTAAAATAATTATGCCAATTTCTTCAAAACATTAGGAAGTATATGAATTTTTTAATAATTTCATAATAGTTTTAGGAAATGAGTCTTTTCACGGGTTCCACCTAAAAGGAACAATAATGTAACTTACTGGAACACTTTTCCGGTAATCTCGATTAAGTAACAGAATTATATGAAGAATCAATAGAAATAACAAGGGTTGATCCCTAAGCAGGAACCCCATTCTCCACTTCTACACTGACAAATGTAAACTTCATTCAGCTTTAACTTGTCTCTGCTTTAAACACTCATATATCAAAATAATTTTTTTAATAAAATGAAATAGTTTTTAAATATTGACAGTCTATTGTCTTATATTGTCTGGAAGGGCAATGTTTGAGTAGCTAATAAATTAGTAGATATATCTAATTAAGTGCTTGTTTTTATTTGAAAAAAAGTAACACAGATTATTTATCTATTTCTCATAATGTATTAGAAAATAGTATCTGCTATTGTCTCAAACACCTATTTCCATTACAAATGACGGCAGTGCCACCTTTTGAAAAAAAATAAGTTAATTTCGGAGTTAAAATGGATGCGTAGGTGAACGTAAAGAAATTATGCATAGCCTCTAAAAATTGATAATTACAGATATGTTATTTTTTTAGTATGCTTTGTGCCGTAACAATTGTGTATATGTGCGTTGTAGTATTATTATGTGTGTTGTAGTAATTAAAATTTCTAGGAGTTCAAAAGCGCTTTTATTCATGGGCTTTAATACGTTCAGGGCGTGGCAAACCTGCATTGAGTAATTTCTTCATTTAACAAATAAAAAAATGAAAGCTACGTAAAAATTTTCAAATAACCAATTGAAAAATTCTGGCATTATATTATATTAACACTAAAGGACAATTACATAACTTAAGCTCTTAAAATTTTAAAAGATGAAAGAGTTAAATTCACGTCTAAGGAACGTGATAAGTGTTTTCAGCCAATCCATAAATTCACGGACGTCATAATCACATGATGAATGTGACGTGGTGCGTTTTATCCTGAGGGCTGAACCCGGGACCTTTGGATCCGAAACCGAGTAACTTAACCACTACACCAAAATGATCACCATGGTGCGAAGGTTGTCACTGGCGTATATAGATTATATCACTACACACATCCCTACCAGAGAGTTGGTTAGGCGAACGAACGATATATACTGGTGTGCAAAAATTAAGGACGAGACGGTTTTTTCAATATAACTTTGTACAAAAGCATTCCAAATCAACACATTTAATACCGTAAGATCCCCAATACGTAAGGACATGAGTAATGTAAGCAACACTTACTAAAAGAGAAATCAGAGGGATAAAAAGAAGCTTTATTGAAAAAGTAGCATGGAGCGCAATGCGACTGAAGGCCGAAACATCCCTGTGATGGGTGTCCAGCAAGAAATATCCGGTCTTTAGTAAGGGATATGATCTCCCTGACTGCTAGGCAGGTTTCACAGCGTCTGCCCATGCTGAGAATGAGGGTGTCAATGAGTTGTTGAGGCATTGCTGCCCATTCGTCTTGCAGCGCCAATCGAAGCTCCGGAACCGTTACTGGTGGTAAGGTACGAGCTGCCAAGCGTCTGCCTAGAAAATCCCATACATGCTCGATGGGATTGAGATCCAGAGATCATGCCGACCAATCCATACGTTCAACATCCTCACTCTCTAAGAGCTGTTTGGCAGCTACTGTGCGATGACATGGTGCATTGTAGTCCATGAAAAGGAACTGCGGACCCATAGCGCCTCTAAAAAGACGCACATATGGAAGAAGAATCTCGTTACAATAACGGGTCCCGTTGACTGAACCTGCGTCGAAGATGTGAAGGTCTGTACGACTACCAAGCATGATGCCTCCCCAAACGAGAACACCGCCACCTCCATACCTGTCCCTTTCAATGATGTTCGAGGGATGATTGCGGCTTCCCGCTCTCTCCAGATGAGTATGCGATGAGAATCGCTACTCAGACTGAATCTGCTCTCATCTGTAAAGAGTACTCGTCCCCATTCATTGTCTCTCCAATTCCGGTATTCCCGGCACCACAGAGAACGCCTTCTCCGATGGGCAGGCGTTAGAGGTACACACCGTACAGGGCGTCGTGCAAACAGACCACCACCGTGCAGTCTTCTGGCCACGGTAAAACGCGATATCGGTCGTCCAGTCGCCTGTGTCGTGTGTCTAGCGATTTCTCCCGCTGTCTGCCGCCTGTTTCTTCTGGCCTGTAAGGCAATATACCGGTCACCTGCGGGTGTGGTTCCTCGTGGACGACCACTACTGAACCCCGGATAGCTGTTCCTGTAGTTTGAAATTGTCTCCAAAGTCGTGAAACGGTGCTGTGAGCAATTCCGAACTCTGCAGCCACACTTGTCACACTGCGACCTTCCTCCAACTTCCCAATGATTCGACCTCGGGTAAAAGCATCCAGATGTCGTCTAACAGATTGATTATTCGCCATTTCTCGCTGAGGCAGCAACTCGGAGTGATTTTAACTGCTATACGGTGTGCAATCTCTTTGCCAGAAATACTAATCTTACACCGACAACATGCTTTACTACTCAGACACTCCCCCATTACGTCTACCTGCATATCTGCGCATGTGCTACCGTACATCACCTCACTTAATCTCCTGATTGGTCTTTCTGTCCGCTCTGCCTCTTCGTTCAGCTGATATGCTAATTTTTCGGCTTCGTCCTTAATTTTTGCACACCAGTGTAGTTGTTAATGGGAGCGGTCAGTTTCTCGTGTGTTGGATGAGTTGCGTCATGTTTGTCTGACGATTTTTTTTCTTTGATTGCTCTCTTTTTTTCTTGCGGGTAGATGGCGCCATGACAGATCAGCTCAGGTTTCGCTTTTCTTAGTTAAGCTAGGGTCACCAAATGAAGTGGCGCCTTTTACACAAATGCAACCACGTGCTTCCAACAATTAGTTTATGCCCCTCACTGTTGTCAAATTTTGCTTTTTACAGAACCTTTCATTGAAAAACATATATTTTTCAGCAATCATAACCCCATAGATAAACGAAATGCATTTGATTACCCGTATAATATAAGATTTTTTTGCAAAACTTTTTGAAGAGTCTTAATGCTGGGACATCTTTAATTATCAATTTAGAAAATGTATCTAGATATTACAAGTAGAACGTCAAGTAACTTAAAGGAAAACACGTGATTACAATAATCATGTGACTTTTATGAATTTAGTCGAATGCAGATGAAAGAAAAGCTATTTACCGATCGTGAGCTGAGTGATCGAGCAACCGAGCTTATCGGCCAAATGATTGAGCTCTCGCATTTTCAACTGATCCTTCGGATTCCTACTATCGTCAGTATTCATGCGATCTTGCAATGCTGACAAACTCTGAAAAATAAGATTTCATTACAATAAAATTTTCTGATTAACATAGTTATTTTACATAATTATATACATTTTCAGAATACCGTCGACCAAATGCGTCAAATCAAAACATATCGCTAAATACCTCAATATGCAGCCAAGAGTAGAAACTATTCCCGCTCATATTCGGACATGATAACGATGACAGTATTTGGAGGTATTCTTTTAAAGTGGTGGCGTCTTTTGATTTGGCGCAATTGTTCGACAATGCGGAAGTTCTTTAATAAAATGGAAATTCAATCTTTGACTTTTACGTGACCATTTGAATAGAATTTATTGCCCTGTGTTACAAAGGAACCACCTTAAGGGTGAGACAGCAGCGTTACACAGTAGACATAGAATGCAATTCAAGCCAAGAATTTTTTTCTATTCAAATACATCTTTGGTTTAATCAAATCACGTTCCGAGTGTTAAGTCCAAGCAGTGGAATTCAATTGATTCGCTGGAATCAGAGCTAAATGTTTATCTAATTTCTTTCTTAAATGATATCCATTTTAATGGTAATTGTAAAGTCCTCTGCCTAAGCTGTCTTCAGACTTAAAGCAGTCATCAAGTAGTGTATCAGTTGTTAAATTATACGAATCACACCATTGTGTGACGCCGAAGAAAAAAATTGAAGACCAAGTCCCATACCAATTGTATATAAATTAAATTATAGTTTAACAAAAACTAAAAAAAAACACCCTTTATAGTTGATAGAACTAAGTTGTAACTTAATCTTTTAGTCGCCAGATGTGGGATGGGATCTGAAAATGGGAAATCATTAATCCTGATGATCCTAATCAGGACAATGAAACAAAATTATCATCGGTTTTGGACTAGTGAGCAAAATTTCGAATTAATTTGGCCTTTTAAAGTGGGTAAAAATATTGAGTTCAAAGATTCCGTTACATACAAGGGAAGCTTATAAAAGGCCCTATAGACGTAATTTTTCTTAAAAACGTTAACTTTTAAATTGTATATTTCATACTATAGTAGGTGCTCAAAAATTTCTGATAATCTCAAAATTTGACACGAGGTAGCACTTCCTTAATCTGATTTGATTGGGATTTTAGAACGTCCAGATTAAGCAATATAATTTATCAAATGAGCCAAGGTTCCAAGACAAGCACTGTGTATAGAAGAAAGAACATGTGTTTTGAAGTAAGTCAAGTCGAAAGGGTTAATTATTGCACAAGAGAGAATTCAGATTAACAAATTACGGCACATGATATGTATTATCAAATAAAAACATCATAGGTTTGTTAATTATGATTTTTTAAATAACCTTTTCGCGGATTAATGAGCGCTTACTATAATAATTATCTTATATTTAATGTCATAAAATTTATTTCGTGTTTTCAACTTTTACTCTCGTTGCCTTTCCAATGATACATGTACTCAACAAAAATAAAATTTTCAAACGAACTAAAAATGATTTTTCTTCAAAACTGACATTTTTGTTAACCAAAACCTCTGAGCCCTCGTTTCAAAATTCAACCAACACACACAATGGTGCTTCCACACAAATCTTGCCCCTAGAGGGGAAAAAAAAAGAGTTGCGAAAATTTTTGAAATTCGAATACCAAAAAGATCGAAGACGCATAAAATAAATAAATAAGCAAAAATGAATCGAAAAGGAAAATCAATGAATAAAAGAATAAAAAAAAGTTGCGTAACAGAATGAAGTCTTCACAAATGTGGATTGAATTTTCAAACGCGCCAAATCTTACAAGTGAAGAATACATAAATATTGTATGTCGAAGAAATCCATTTTCAAGCGTGCTTGACTCTATTCTTATTAGAACAGCCTCCGCGAGAAGAATTCGCTTGAAGCTGAATGGAATTCGAAAGAACATCTTTTTCAAATATTCTCAGACGAATGTTTGATATGCAGGAGACTTAAGTTGTTTTTACCCGGTTGAAAGAGAAATGGCAATTTAGATACAAATGTAAAAGAAACTGTCCCGCGATGTATTGAGAGTTGAGTTTTTAAAAAGACTCAAACGTGTAGATATTTAATTTACATATTTTTCATACAATATTTTCCATAACTCAAATAAATAAGGTTGTATAAATATATCTGCCTGAAGAAAATGTTTTAATATTTGCCATTTAAAGTTTTTTAAAACATTATGTTCAACATTCTTTTTGACGAAACATTGTTTTTTTAAAACTTTTAAACATTATACTTAACAATTAAATATTCTCAGGAACTTTTTGAGGATCATAACCATTATAATAAAGTGGTTTTTGCATTATTCATTCAGAAGAATATTTCGTTTATGAGAAGGGAAATAATTATTTAATTGGATATTATAAATACATTTTTTTGCGCATAAAATACTTTGATTATGAGTGTTCAAAATTTTTGTTTTAAGCAGAACGATATAATATTTCTTGTTCTTTGTATTGTCACCATATCCGTAATCTGATGGTCCTATTATGTTCAACAATCCGGGGTATAATACAGGGTTCACCAAACTCTTTTTAATCACATACCACAATGAGTATAAAAATTTTTCATAATCTCTACTTGAGAAACAATGATTTGAATATTAAACATTCAAATAGATAACTAAAATTTGAAACTGTAAAGGCATGGATTCCACAGTATTATAAACATCAGACTGACTAGTTTCATAAAAAAATTAGTTTAACCAATTCTATGGCTATCCACCCTTTTCGCTTTTTGTTTATAATACCTAGTGACGTCCTACGAATTATAAAATAGGTAAAAGTTCTAAATCCATCATAAATAGAAAAAAGATGACATACCTAAAGAAGAATTTTAAAATGGCCAGATCATGCTCAAATCTAAGAGCAATATAAACCAGTTATTCTCAAATAAAGTGGTCCAAATACCAATTCAAAGCTTGAAAATAAAGGCAGTTTAAATGCATTGACAATAAGTACATATAAATAAAGAAGTAAGCTCATCATATTTTTTCGTGTGTTATTCTTCGTACCTCTCGTGGTACGCGTACCACACTTTGGATATCGCTGATGCAATGGGGATCCATGATATCAAAATACAATTACTCTGGTCTTGATACGCTTGGAATAATGATGTTATAACCTTTCTCTGTTTATGTGGAGTTGAGTTTTCTCGATACTTTCTCAGATCTATACTTCATAATAAGGAGCAATTCTTCAAATTTATATTGTTATGATCTGTATGAGTAGTTGAAATAGCTTTTTATGAGATAAAGCTACTCTATAGATTTAAATCGTTAAGATATCCTGAATTGCTCTGGATCTGTGCCCATTTGCAGTTTTCAAGAACGCAAACTAAAACACTATGGTGTATTGTTATGATTTATTCCAATTTTATGTAGGAAGTTTACTTAATTTTCTCAGCATCATTTAAATATACAAAGTCTGCTCAAAAAGTGTTCGACCTAGAATTTTCCCTCTTAAAGTAGAGATTCTAAAGCGGAGTCAATGAGCAAAGTGAAAAGTGACACCTAAATGCACATGCTTGAATTTTTTCCTTCTTTCCAGTGTACCAAGCGTTTCCTGTGAAACAATTCATAAGATCCAACACGATAAGTGTTTGAACACAATGCTAAGAGGGTCACACAAATACAGGAGAGCTTTAGCCGATTCAAAAGTGGTCACACGTCAGAAGAGAGCGATCAGCGTTGTGGGTGTGTACAAATTTCTCAAAATGCAGCAATAGATATAAGTTGATATCAGTACAGGTTTTTCATATGCGAATTTTGTTCCTAATCTTCTGTCGGGGGAACAGAAAGAACTTCGTCTTGCAGTTATACAGGACCTACTAGTCACCATCAACGCTGAACTTGGCTCCTTGCAACTTCTGGCTATTTTCAAAAATGAAAATGCCTCTGAAATGGTCCCGTTTTCAAAGTAGAGATGAGATAAAGCAGAACGCGACGGCGGAGTTAAACACCATTACAAAAGAAGCCTCCCAGAAATTTTTTCGCCAGTGGAAGGAATATTGGGTTTAGTTTGTGAAAGCGCTAGTGGCCTACTTTAAATTTGATTAGGGTTCTATTTCCGCAGGGTGTTTTTTTCTGGCCAAAGATCGGGTACTTTTTTTTTATCACAGAACTTGTATATATAATGGAAGATGTGTTAGGGTCGACAAATGGAGATTTCCGAAATCAACTGGTGTAAATTTATAAAAATGTTTCTTTCTGGGTAATATTATTCAAATAAGGAAACGGACATTTTATTTAAATATCCAAACTTACTTTTAGTGACCCTCTAGACAAAAGTTGGACTCCTTCATCGAATTTTCCAGTTAGCAATCCGAAAGCTTGAGGAGACCACGTTATAGTTCCTGTACCTACGTATAGAAGTAAAGGAAAATTAAATACTATTCGCATTCACGCGTGGTACAAAACAGCAACAAAAAAAAAAAAGAAATAGGAGAAGCAAACTATTTTTCATTTTATGATTAAGCATTTTTCATAAAAACTAATTATTCTCTCTAGTTACAAGAAGGTTTTACAAAAATGAGACATACAATTCTGGTTTATAATTTATAATTGTTAAGCTAGCTAAATAGAACACAATTCGTATTTAAGTATTCTTTTTACTTCTTAAACATATTAAATTTTGAATTTTATTTTAAGAATATTATTAAATAAAGCTCTGTAAATAAATAAAAAAAAGTCTCTTAAATTTTAGGTACCTTAAATAATGTAATTCCAAGATTTAAAAAAATGTGGATAGCAAATGGCATATTTATTCAAAGCAATTAAAGAAAGCTATATCGTCGATTTCAATTTTTAAAATTTTAGGTTAATGATTGTACTTTTATGGGATTTGTGCCCTCTGTCTGGAAGTATAAAGCCCTTTCTCCTATGCGGCTTCTCATTCAAGATACTTATTCTTACAAGATCTCTTCTAGCTAATATTCCGAAAGTAAATGTGATTTAAATTTACAGTGAAACAATTTCACCGACACATTCATTAAATTATTACTTTCCACAGAAAACTAGCTGAAATATCCAACGTTGCTTGAAAATTAAAATATTTTAATGTTACATTTGTCCTGTTATCAAAATATGAATCTAAAAAAGTTAAAGCTTTATTTTATCCATTCTCTAGCGATTCTTCTTCTCGCAAAATATTTTAAATAACTAGCAAACTGTGTAAATTTTACTTTAATAAAGCTTAAAAAGTACCGAAAATAAGATGTATTGAAATTAAAATACGTGTTTATTCTTTCTGTTTGCCATGAATTTCAAATCTATATTAAAAAGGAAAAAATTGACCCGTACTAATAATTTTTTATTACTATCTAGATAGAATTGAGCCTCATATTCACCCCATAACAGTTATCAGTATTCTCCTTTTAAAATGGTGCGATTGAATGGATGATAATTACTATTCCATTGAAACACAGGGTATTAAAAATGGGTCGAGAATATATTAAAAAGCTTTGTTTTAGAACTTTCAACAACTTGGGAAAAGGAAATGGCGCAATTTAATTTAAGTAGGATTGGAGAACAGCTTCTCAACATTAGAAATGAATCACTTTAATTAGATTATTTTTGAAACTGCACATTCTAAAAGACATAACTACAATCGAAAAAGAGATATTAAATGGAAGGATTCAATTTTCAATGGTATTTCTTGCGACATTTTCATATCATTTAATGCTGTTGGTTGATCTATAAAACTAAAATTCATTTTACGATCGTCCTCGAAGTAATAGTTTCAGGAAGCGTGGTAATAAGTAAAGGCTAAACATTAAATGGAAAGCGTATAGTTTTACTGTAGAGAATAAATAAAAAATTAACACACTTTTAATGAAGTAAATTTTTGTACTGCTTAATGTGAAAATTAAGATTTTTTTCTTAGGTTCTATTAAGAAGAGCTGGGAAACTTATTGTATTTGAATGAATAAAATAAGCAGTGAATTTTAATTTTATTTACTCAATGCTTAAATAAAATATAAAAAAACATAAAATTAAATTTTTGTTAGAAATCTATTGCTTTGAACCTCAAATAAAGAAGCTTACTTAATTGATTAAGAATCATTTGTGTTTTTCGCCCTTATTTAATTTATATATTTAAGGAGGTCCGACACCTCCATAGGAACCCAAGGTAAATTACGTAAGTTTATGTACCTTTCTCTCAGAAATTACTTACTTCTCATGGATAAAATCTTTTCAGCTGGTTATGTGTACCATCATTAAAACGTTGAACAAGGGTTTTGTTTTTTTGTTAAAAATTTTTAAAAAATTATGAGTTTTTCAAAAAATGTCCAATTTTCCCTAAAATTTAGTTTAAAAAAGTCTTATCTAAGAAGGTTTGCTAGATGTATCTCAATCCTCCTCCATTAAAATGTGTAAACATGTTAAAAGTATACTGACTAAAAATTTGAGGATTATATAATAAGTAGTTTTTGAGAAAAAGGTACATAAAGTAAAAATATTACATTTTTAGAAAATAGGCTTTAAAGTAAAACTTTGTAATTTTTGTGCATCCAGAAGCATTTTCTTTACCCTCTGCTCCTAAAAGGCTCTTCTGATTTTTTTTTCATTATTTTTAGCAATTTAGCCTTTTCTGGGATCTCAAGATGCTTTCGTTTGGCTACACGAATCCTACGTGCATTTAATTTTTTAAACATGGCACACAGTTATAACTTGGTTCAATTTCACAATGTTTTAAGATCTTTAATTTTGCTTCATGACTCACATTGAACTGCGCAATAGCCATATTTACCCCAATTTTAACATTTATAATTCCACAAATGTAGATTTTGGAATCACTGACCCTATGGTATTGTTAACAGACTCATTTAAACAAAAGAGGTGTACCCATACACTTTTGTATATTCCCAATAGACTCTAATTTTCCCACTTGAACATCATATGGATTTGCGCTTATCAGAAACTTATGCAAGGGAAAACACAGGTGCTCTTAGCAAAGCTCATTTGAGGTGCCTCACGGAGTAACTTTATGTAAAAAATTTTAAAAAAATGATAAAAGTACTTCTAATTATCGTATTTACTCATATACTATATCATTTCAAACAGGAATATTTGAATTCTTAGAAAATATAAAAAATTGAAAATCGATAATTTTTTTGAAAATTCATGTGCCGGACACCTTAAAATGATTCACCTAAAAATAATATCTTTTACCGTGTTTATGAATAATACCCTCATATATTCGTATAAAATATGCAGTGCAGGGGAAAAAATAATAAAGCTAAAGGAAAATCTTCATGGTTTCCATAGCTACATATTTGAGTTTTATTCAAATTTAAACATGCTGCAGAAAATGATAGTTTTAACCAATCAAATCAAAATAATTACAGCAAAATAGCATTTTTTTTGTTTTGTTTTTACTCAAACAAAAAGCTGGGGGAAATGAAAAAGCGAACCGCATTTTAATGCGCTTATCGTCCTTTTCATTTTCTGAAGACTATTCTTCAAGCTGTGAGCTTTGTTTAACAAATTATACACACGTGACAGACAGAAACAGCAGTTTTTATGAAAATAGGCGGTGCAAGCAATTAACATTGACAAACTACAGACAGTCAACATTAAGCAAGGTAAGATTCTTAGTTCTAAGAAATGTGGTTTTAAATTCTCAAGAAATAACTACAGGATTAAGCAGAACTAAGACAGCGGTGACTACTTTTTTTGAGAAATAATGACAATTATGCAAAGTTGAAGAGTAGAATACGTTTGTTTTCACACTGGCCCCTCGTCAATTAAGATTCATAGCTAATCGAGCAACTCGTAAAAAGTTTTCTTCACAATTTTTGACTGATTTGAACCCTTTGTGTATCGACCAAATTGTGCTTAATACTCTATAAAAATTTCTGCTCTTAAGATTTAGAAAAATTAATCATCATCCACCTCTAATTAAAAAGCATTAATGGGGGGGGGGACCTAGCTTTCGTAAAGAGACTAGTTGATTTTGGGAACCAGTGGCATGGTGTTATTTTTTCAGATGAATAATAGATCTTTAACTTCGATTAACCCCAAACGGGTTTAAATATTATTAGCCTGATATCCGTCGTAAGTCATCCAGGCCCTCGAAAAAAATATGGTGGGGATTCCGTGAAGATATACTTAGAGGTTTTGCTGCAAATCGAACAAAACCAATTGTTTATTTGAAAGCAAAAACTAATTCAGAAAAGACTACCAATACATTTTTGCCGAAAAATTAATTCTGGGAATAACAGAGGATAACATCTGGAGTACGTATTCCAGTAGGACAATATATCCAAAAACAATTCAATCTTTACAAAATCCTGGTTTCAAGCTAATGATGTTCCATTTTTTGAGTGGCCATCAAGAAGCCATGGCCTGAACCCAACGGAAAATTTATGGGGCATTTTGGTGCATGAAATTTACGGAAATGGTAAACTTGTGCCAAACTTAAAACAGTTGGAGAAACATCTTAAAAATCAGAAGTGGGCATTAAGTCATTCGCGATCGACCAGTGGATTGCCGAGACATTTTGGGGTGACCGCCATTACTAATACCTAAGATGTGCATACTAAAAAAAATTTGTGGCACACTGGCCAACTAATCTGGAGACTGGGTGGACCGCAATACCTTCAAAAAGTTAGAAGTAGCCCGTACCCAGGAAAAGTGTCCACCCATGTCTTAAATGGACACTGTAAAAAAATTCCAACTCTACGTCCTCATGAATGATTAAACTAATTGATAAAAAAGGTAAATCTTTACGTTACTAGCAGTTTTGCAAATAAAATCTCACGTAATCCTAATATTTTTTACAGCTATGGGATCAAACAAAATAAATTTCAAATATGTAAAACTAAATTTATTGAAGATTTCTCCTGACCTTATCATCTTTTCTAACATTGCTTTTAAATATTTTATATACCGGGTAGGCAAAAAGTCCGTATAAACTAAAATTTTATAAATCCCAGAGAACTGAACAAAATAAAAAACGGTTTGCAGGTTTAGCATCGATAAGTCACGGGATTTTTTTTTAAGATAAGAAGAAGAAAAAATCTGCCGACAAATTGCCCTCGTACAAACGATTGAGTTGAAAATATGCAAATGAGACAGGCGATTACAAATACTGATGCTCTTGATCCATATCCATTTTTTCATTGCATGCCAACTAAGTGAACAAGAATGCTGAGCGAGAAAGACAAAGCTTTATTGGTGAAGCTGTTTTTCATGAACAAGGAATCAGCGACTGTTGTACTGCGTAAATTCCGACTTCAGAAAAATGAGAAGACTGGAAAAGGACCTTCAATAGTGGTACGCCTCATAAAGCTTGTTCAGCGATTTGAGGAAACTGGATTGCTCAAGGATCGTGTACGGTCTGAACGACCAAGTATAAGAATCATTAGCAAACGTTGCAAGTTTACATGGTCTCCTCGGTCTCTAGATCTGACTCCAGTAAACTTTTAGCTGCGTCCATTCAATCTGTCGGAATTGAAATATGCGATCCACCGAGAGCTGTCATTTATACAGGCGGACATTCTGTGCACTCTGCCGTTGTTGGATTTGTGACACGCTTGGAATGTGCCATCCCTTTTGGTGGTGGATATGTGGAGCACATGCTGCTGTAATAAATTATTTTTTAATGTTACTTCTGTTATTTGCGAGTCTTTTCTTTCAATTACGTACAAAACGCCACCTATTGGGTGTTTTAAAATTTCTTTTTTTTACCTTAAAAAAAATTCCCGTGATTTAGCGATGTTAAACCTTTTTTTTTTTTTTTTTTAATTTTTTGGGTTTTATAAATTTTTGCCCACCCGGTATATATATATATATATAGTTAAAAATCAAGCGTTCAGTTAAAGTTAAACAATTTTTACGACTTTTTATCCATCAGCAAAAATAGATCAAATAGCAAAACATAAATATTATATAATGCGTAATACATGTAATACACAATATAAAATGCTTAATAAATATGAATTTCATGGAAGCTACAAAACGAATGCTTTCCTGCTTTCTTATCAAGATTATTTTAAGGAAAAAATCTTAACTTTATTATCAAAGTAAATAAATGCTACATAGTTTACCTATACACTTTTTCTTTTACTTCTTTTAAGACCTATATTCATAAATAGCACAAAAGGCTTTTAAAATAGATAATCTAATTTCCATATGAATGTTTCGAAAATACCAGCTATATACGGATGTTGTAAAAGCAGATTTTTAGAATGAGAAACAAAATCTGAAAATTAAAAAAAAAAAAATCAGAATACTAAGTACAGAGTATGGTTTTTTAATTGTGAGGAATGCTGTCTGCAGATTTGATAATTCTGAACCGTGGCTCAAATATTGAGAGCGAAACATACGATATAGTTCAGGGTAATTCATAAAGAAGTATATACTTTCCAAATGCTGTAAAACAGTGCCAATCAAAGAAAAGCACAAACTCAGTGAACCGTAAGGTAGATGTACTCTTAAAGATTGTGTTTGACCCCTGACGAAAGCGATGTAGGCATAGCATGCGTGTCATGTGACCAGTCAGTCAAAAGGACGGCGATTGCAATGTAAAAAGCCTTTTGTGTTCTTCAATTTAGCAAAATGTAACGGGCGCCACTTTTTTGGATATGTTAACTCTTTGGTTGATGCTGCAGTTGTGCCGGACAACATTGACTTAATTAGATGATGCACCATTACAGTGGTCAGCCAACGTACGAGATTATCTCGATGAACAACTTCCTCACCGATTGATTGGACGAGTCACGGACTACAATATGCCACTCACCCAATGGCCACCCAGAAGTCCTGACTTAACACTTAGTGATTTGTTCCGGTAGGGCTACGTAAAGGACAAGGTATTCATCCCTCCCCTTCTTTTTGATCTAGCGAAGCTGATACCGCGTATCACAACCTCTATCGATGGACTTGATTCAGATATCTTAACGCGCGTTTAGGTGAAAAATGTGTGCCTTGTGACTAAGGGTTTACGCATAGAATATATGTGACTGTCTCTGATAGTGTTTTAAACAATCCCACAAAATTCTGTCACAAATAAGATTTAATATCATAAATTCTTCTTGATTTATATTGCATTGAAACTGTATACTTCTTTATAAATTACCCTGTATAATTCACTATTCTATGCACACAACGTGAGGACTGAGATTTATCAGGACTCGAGCCCACGATTCAATTTACACAGCGCTGCTCACAATGACTGCAACTTTAACTGCCGGTTTATTATTATTCAAATGGAATATCTGAAGATCTTCAGGGATATGTGTCCTTTATTATGAGTATGATAAAAATAAGATTTACCGATTTTGTTCAGAAAAGATTAATAAGTAAAAAAAAAGGCTTTTCTAAATCAAAAACGATTCTAACAGAAATGATTAATAAAATTGTGCTTTTTTCCCCTATAAAACAGCGTAATTGGAATATGACGTTAACGTTAGAGCAATTTTCTATCTGAACAACAACAACAAAAAAAAAGAGTTCAAAGTTTGTATTTTATTTATAGCATAAAGCGAGAAGGCAGCATTATCCAAGGCTACAGTCAAATGTGCTGAAACAGAATACTTATAATTCACTTTTTTACTGGATGGTCAGAAACAAAAATAACGGCAAACACGCACTATGGGTCTCTCTCTCTGTGTCCACAAAAACCTCAAACTATATACTTTTATCCATAAAAAACATTGTAGATATAAGTATCGTAAAATATGGTATGTTGCACTATGGTTATGCATTTAAAAGTATGGTGAACACAGCATTCACATTCTTATTTTCCCGGTCCCTTTTTTTAAGAGACTTAGTATTTTCTTGTAAGCCAAGGGAATCTCAACCAACCTTTTATCCGGAACTGTGCATAACAAGTTAAAAAAACAAAAAACAAACATAATATATATATAAATATATGGAGGTTTATATGTGTCCATATAAGACACTAATGCTCTGACTGAAGTGATTAAAAGTAGGTGTTGTCGGAACGAATACGAGAATGAATCCTTCATTGGTGACCTTGGGCAATTTCGAACAACCCCAAACTTCGCGCATCAATTGGGGCGCAATCTATCCATCGCAAATGCAACTAAAGCCGTCAGACACATGACGAAACCCTCAAGATGTCCCGCACGAATGATGCAAGCCATTCAGCACAAATGACACAGCCCTCAAACCGTCACGCTCAAAATGACGCAACCCTCAAGCCATCCGCACGAATGACACAACCCTTAGGCCGTCACACTTAAAATAACGCAACAGCTCACACACTCGCCATAACAACGATATTGTTCGTTCGCCTTACCGACTCACTGGTAGGGGAGTGTGTGACGGTGGATCTTATATAAGACACTAACTTCCTCAGGACTGAAGTGATCATTATGGCCTAGGGTAAGGTGTGTGCTTTCGGAACGGAAGGTACCTAGAATAAATCCTCCTTCAAGTATATAGAACGTTTTTCAAAGAAATACAGCCACGAAGAAACTAGATACATCGAGGGATCAAAGTCAAGGTAAAATTAACCTTGGCTATATAAAAATACCAGGTCACTAAAATAAAATGCAGTCCTTCTCTTTGAATGGACTGAGTCTAAAAGTGAAAAGTTAAAAACGGAATTCATTTAGTTGGAGGGGGAAAAAAGAAATCTACTGTTTTTTTTTTTGTCTCGTTGTTGAAACCGGAGATAAAAAATGATGGTTCCTGGAAAAACTATATAGAGGAGGCTGTTAAAAGAAAAGCACTTACCTATTTTATGAAACAGCTCTGGTAAATGTATTTCTACCTTTTCTCTTTGGAACATGTGGTACTCTGTCTGTTCTGCGGACGGTGGTATCAAATGGCATTGTCTTGCCACTGTGTAGGCTTCCTAGAAAATTATAAATGAAGCTCTTTCCAACATTTCTTTTTATGTGAAATATATACTTTGAGATAAGTAAGTTGCATGGGTACATATACATTAATTATAAAGACACAAGTAATAATAATATTTCTTTTTTTAAATATCTTTCGTTTACTTTTAAATTCTTATGAATACATGTCCAGTGTTGTTTATTACGATTTAAATGTAAAAAATTCTAATACAAGAAAATTATACACACACACATTCTCAAATATAGATGTTAATTTGTTAAGCATGCAAGAGGTTCACCTCCAAATTTTGGTCTGTTCTAAAATGGAAAACCTTTTTTTTAAAAAAAGGTATAAACCCAACAAATTAAAATTATAAATGTCAAACATAATTACATGATCAATTGATAAATGTCAGAATTATTTTCCGGTTAAATGGAAGTATTTAAAAAAATCTTAGATAAATCTTATATTATTTCTTATATTTACGAAATATAAACGTAAAATATTTTGAATAGCACATATGTTTTATAATTATTTTCATGCTTTTCTACTTTTATTAATTTAGGTATATAGTACCACGGTGTTACTCAAAGATTGGATTTGAAGCTTTTTTGTTAGAGCCGTTCGTTTTACATCTAAGTAATGTTTTCCACAGAACAGCACACGTAAGTTAAACAATATATATAATATTTACTAATAAAAATTTCAAAATCTTGTATTTGATCTTTATCTCAATACTTATTTTTGTAACCGTTTATTCAAAACAATGAAGTAATTCTTTCAGAAATATGCACAGAAATTCTCTTTAATAAAATTTCACGAAAATGCATTTGTATAGTTAATGCTTTAAGTTTTGGCTTTAAATTTTAACTCATTTCCTATCCTGTATAGCTTTGATATAAAAAAATCAATTTGATCAAGAAAATCTGAACTAGTTATGAATTTTGTTTAATTTTTCTTCTTAGGTATATAAATTGACATTGTATACAGAAAATTTAAATCTGGCAAAAACAAATTATACTCAATCTTATCCTGATACTTTTTTATACGTAGACTTATTTCATCTGTTAGTCATCTGCTACACTTACTTAGCAACGTAGCTTTTTACGTATACCAAAGGTGGGCATTATATGGGTGGCCCTAATGATTGCCTTCTTCAGTGTATTTCAAACCTTAAGAACCCTTTTTAAAATATTTATTACTATAAAAATAATACTATAAATAAATCAGAACGGAAATAAAACAAAAACTGTTCAGTTCAACGGGTTGCAAAGAACAGTTTTTTAAACACTCTTCTCGTTATTCTTTAAAGTATAAATCGAAAAGACATCTTTTCGGATATCGATAGCTCTTATGCCAGTTATTATGTTCACGTTTATCCAAATTCACTTTTATTGTTGTTGTTTTTACAATACTTTGCTAACTCAATAGCTTTTTTTTTTGCCGTTGCTGCATATTTTTTTCCAGTTTATCGTATTTTTTAACGAATTTCTATCTATCGCCCACATTCTTCAAGAGTCTATTTCCCACAAGACATTAACTACTATCCGCAATACTCCATGCTCCTTCACAAATGAAAGTTCCAACTTTTTTTTTTCTGAAATAGGTTTAACATTAAATTAAAATCGAAAAAGCAAACTATTATGCTTAAAAATTTATATATATATATATATATGAAAACTCAGCGGTATTATTATTATAAATTGAATTTGATCAATTGCGAAAACATTTATGAGCTAAACAGGAATAAAAAAAAAGAAATGAATGTATTGTGACGTAGTCACAAAGGAGAAATCGCCCCTATTCATGATTCATGCCACAGCTGGAGAGCACGTGGCTTTGGCGTCATTGTGCCTTGTCGGACATCTGGACTGTCGGCGCTGGTGTAACTGGTAAACACTATGGGCTGGGCATCACTCCATTATTTTTCGTCCATAGGCAGTGATTGTCTGTCTTGAAAAGGCTGGCTCCTCGGCAGACGGCGGCGGGTGGCATCCAAAGAGGAAAAGGCGGCGAGATGGTTCGAGAACCAGATGTCAGCTAAGTCCTTGTCACCGGAAACTTTTGTGAGGGACCCGAGCCTTTGTTATCCCTGCACCAATGGCGGGCTAGTGAGATCGAGGTGCAGGGTTCAAAACCTTGAGGCATGCCAATGGGGTTGATGAGGGGCGTGGAGTGGACCCACCTCTGGAGTTTAAAAGGGTCGACCCAGCGAAAGAGAGAATCGACTCCGGTGATGGACTCCTGAGACATAATCCGATGAACTCCCACGATCGACCCTGTGACAGTATCCGAGAAACTCGCGAGATCAACTCCTGAGACAGTATCCGACGGACGAATAAAGAAACGCCAAGATAGACTCCCGAGATGAACGCCGAGATCGACTCCTGAGACAGTATCCGAAGGACGAATAAAGAAGACGCGAGGAGTGGACACCAATGCAACTAACTGGCTAAATAGAACTAACCCCTGAAACTGACCTTTTTCTCTTCCTAGTGATCTTCTAAGTGTTAAAAAGTGAAATAAACCAATTTTAGCTCACAAAAAAAGTATTTTTTTAATGATTAGCCTGGCGTCACAATACGCTACCGAGTTCACGACGCCACAGTATTAAAGTTATATAACTATCAGACGCGATATGTCGGACTTGTAAAGTTAATCCGAAATGTATTGCAAGAGTTTATTTTAATAAAATTATTGGATGACGTTATTATACATTTTCAAAAACAATAGCACCTTAAGGTATCCGACTAAGCTAAAATTGTGAATGTTGCCAAAAAAATGACAATTTTTTGATTATTTTATTTCATAGGGCATCTTATAAGCTCATAAAAATATCAAGTTTTTTATTTTCTGTTAACTACTAAAAAAACTACAAGTTGTTTTATTAAAAGCAGATGGCATTACCTTAAGCAGGATGTCATACTCTAAAACGCGTTTGACTTGAAATGTGTAATTTTGAAAATGCGCAAACGGGGCCAGCGATTGCTGAAAAAGTTTTGAAAATAGTTCACTGAATTTTGTGTGTGTTTGTTTTGTATATTAGTAGAAGTGTTTTAACTTTCAGATTTATCAATCACTGTTTTATTACAAAATTTACAGTCCCTTATATTAATATAATCACTGTTTTTTTAAGCAATTTCATATATTAACTAAGATAAAGTGCTCTAGTTTTTGTAAAAATTAAAATATAACTTATCCTGAAGGTCATATCAAAAAGGAATAACATATCAGAATTGAAAATTGCTTTATAAACATTTGGTACAGAATGGGCCGCGTTTATGTTACTTTTGTAAATATTTACTCATTTCTTCCCATTTTAGTAACAATAATTTCAGCATATTTTTCTTAAAATGTACTAAACAAACCCAAAAACCACAACAGAAAAAATCCCCATATCTCTACTTTTTTTAAATAAAGTTGTCGCAAGTAGTCGGATACCTTAAGTGGTCAATAAATAAAAAATGATACGCCAGTTCTTTTCCATTCAAGTTTTTATTCATTCATGATACAAGTCTAAGGATCTTAGTGAATACTTTTGCCCAATATTTGTTTTGCGTACGAAGAAAAGTACCGTCATTTTTTTTAAAAAAAGTCCTCACCATGATTTCCATAGCTGTCCACCGAGATGTGCCCCAGTACATGGCTTTGCCGTGATTAATTGCATGAGTGCAGGCCCGAACAACCTCTGCAAGATAAAATTCAATGCAATCACAATCAACGATTTTACTTCTGTAACAAAATGCAAAAACATTAGTTTAAATTTTAAAAAGAAAGCATAGGCAAATTTCAAAGGATCTCAACTCTCTTAAAATGAATTGTTTTTTATTCCGCTATTTACTTAGACTACTTTAAGACTGTCTCGACTAGTATTAAACACGCTATTCCAAACTTGGTTCCATGGCTCAGGTAAAAAACTGTTCCATTTGTTATACATTTTGAAATGTTTCAAAAACATGCATTATTTTCCCACTTGGATACGGGAAATTTCAAACCTAAATTTACATTATAGTATAAGAGATGAAACATACAATGTATTTTTCATCAGAAAAAAAGGACGAAATTATAAAATACGCTAGTTTTTAAAGGATAGTGGAGTCAGAATATAATATTAATAACTCAATACTTATTTTTATTAGAGAAAAATGTTTTTCTACTAGGGGTGCTATACTTTAAGACTACCCTACGTGGTGAACTAGACATTAGAACATTTTTCAGGTACTAAAGTGTTCCAACATTAATACGTTGTACAATGCAAATATTTGGGGACTGCGTCTATTGCTCACGACGAAATCAATCGAAAGGGATTCTCCCAACCCTCTTCTACCTGGTCAGGTTGGTTTTATCCATATCATGAGAAAAACAGCACGCGCAGCTGTTATCTTCCAAAACTAGTTAGTTTTGATCTACGATGTAAGAAAGATGGCTTTTCTTAAACAGCATTGAACATTAAACTCTGTTAGCGCTTAGATAAAACACCAATGAAGACTTTGGAAATACTAAGTAAGATGTATGGGGAATCTACCATGGCGAGATCCAAGGTTTACGAATGGCATCGGCGTTTTAAAAGAGGTCCGAGAATCCATTGAAGATAATGAATGCGTTGGACGACCTTCGACTTCACGAAACGCGGAAAATGTTGCTTTGGTGTCTGGAAGTTTTCGAAAAGATCGTTTCTAAACACTTGCACAAATTTCTGAGGTTACACACTTCTTGAAAACGTAGATATACCCAAGACGTCAAATATACCCAAAGATCTAAATACTCTAAGATTACACTTTGCACTTATCATTTCAAAGAAAGAAGTACGTTTCTTACCTTCTATAGGACACATTGGATCTGTTCTGTTGATGTAAACAATATCTACATATTCCATTTGCAAGCGCTGCAAACTGGCATCAATTGCTGAAAAAAATATCAACATTGTTAAATGTACTCTACTATTACATTACATACATAACCTTAACCAAGTACTAACCAGTTACCTGTGGCGCCCCGTTTGAGAGCGTGACACTTTGTGTGTCACTTTCTATTCATTTATTTAAAGTAGGAATCGACTTAAATTTTCTTATATTACTTGTTTATTTTTCATTCACATATTCCGTTTCTCCGGCGCAGGTGATAAAGACACGATACAACCGACGCTAAACGGAATATTCCCGCTGGTAGTTTTTTACTACGACATTTTCAAAACAAGCCAGTCTTTTCTTTTAAGTAACATCTTTTTCATAATACATCAAAAATGGGTGAAAAACCAACGAGAACTAACATTTATGAACATTTTTTTTACGTGTGTTATCGCCAATAAAGCCTGCTTGTCGAGATTTGCACTGGCGAAAGGAAAAATTACCCATATTTTGTTTTCTCTGATGCAATTAATTAAATATAACGCAAATATTTTGAAAACCCCAAACAACAAATTTTTTGAAGTATACCAATAGTTCTGCATGAACGTAAATCCTTACTTTTTTATTCAGTATTTTAAAATTTAAACATATATATATATAAACACCCGTAATAAGGTAATTCGGGGGAAGATGCCAGTTTGTCAGTAGTACTTTTAAGCGTCGATAGATAACAATACTGGGCCACTTGCGTGAAGTCTGGTCCAACATTAAGTATGGCTTGTGAATTAATCGTCTTTAAGCGGCCTTATTTTTCAAACTTGTGAGTATTTAAAGTAATGAGTACAACTTTTATAATATTCTGTTCCTCATATTTAAAGTTCATAAACGTACTGTGACGGATCTATAAGCGAACTTATCATTAATCCTCTTGGGGAAACTTTGGGGCTAGCTTTCGCGTTCATTCACAGCCATCCCTCAAGAAGAAACCTTGATATTTAAGTTAGTTTGACTATATAAAGTAAGGTTTTGTAAATGTAAGACAGAAGGAGCAGGAGAGTTGTTGCTGTGATTCGTAAGTGAAATTTATTTCATTATCACAACGTGAGTTTAGGAAGGAGTTTATCATTATTACAAATTAGTGGATTAAGGTTTAAGAATCTAAGATAGATTGAATTAGAATAAATTAAACAGATCACTTGAGCTTGTTTACTTAGAGTTGTTCGCTTAGAAAAGATTGCTCTCTTTATGTATCACTCCTAAGGTCTCCTCTGTAGTTTCACTTGTGGTTGATTAGTGTTTAAATAATAATAAAATAATAGTTATTATGGAAGTTTCTGGTGATGCTTTGTTTCCCCCCCCCCCCACACACACCCTTAGGTAGACAAGACGGTGAAGGAGCGGCTCCCCAAGTAGGTCGCGCTCACAATACTTGTTATTTTAAATAATATATTAGCAATATAAGTGAGTTATGCATTATGTTACACCAATAATTCCCAAAGTGGTCTATATAGACCCCCAGGGGTCTATGACAACGTCCAAGGGGTCTACGTCAGCCAAAAATTAATTTTGGGGTCCATGAGGTGTAAGTGGAGGTTTATGATAGTATGGCTCTCATCACACTAGATCGTGACTTTAATTTTAAAAGAAAATTTATAATCAAGTGGAAACCAAATTTTACTTATACATTTAACAGATTTATTTACTAAATTTATAACGAGGTTAATTTGCGTTTACAAGGTGGCAGCATAAATTTTATTAAAACAAGTTATAAAAAAAAGTATAATTCTGGTGATCCTGAATTCCCCCCCCCCTAAATTTGGCACAGACAATCCGTCGGAACGTTTTAACCTACGTTCAACATTTAAATGCCTTTTATTCAGATTTTGAAACCAGGTTTGAGAATGCTTTGACTATCGCAATATTACAGTAAGCAATGAACTCATAGGGTCATATTGAAAAAATGTCACATTAAAATAGGAACTGATCGTAATAAGCACTAATGAAGACCTTAAAGTTTAGAAACGGATGCCAGAAATTTTGGCTTTGAAAAGTCAAACCTGTTATTTGTCCCGACTTATGGAATATCGTGAGGAAGTTTTTCATTTTTAGTATGAAGAAGTTTGTGTGGAGGAATTTCAGTGCGGTTGCCAATCTCCAAAACAATCAAACAAAATAATAATAAAGAAAAGAAAAAAAACTGGACAATACTAACAAGATTTAAGGTTAAACCAGACAAGATTTATATCAAATGTTGGAAATTTGATATTGTAATGCTAGAGATTCGTCCCTCCCATTAAAATAATTTGTTTGTCGTTTAGCTAGTTAATTTAACATTTTTTATTAATTAACTTTTAATTTAATTAATTAACATGGGCTTTTAAAGTTGTAAACTATACTTCAATTAGAGTTAGAAATTTAATTCTTTTAAAGCAGGAGTAGTAGTAGTACCAGCTATCAAAAAGACATTTAAAAAATTGATGAATTTGCAAAAATTCAATATAAATTAAGAAGGGGTCTACCTTAAACCGGAAAACATGGCAAGGGGTCTATGAGACTAAAAAGTTTGGGAACCTCTCTGTTACACGTACGATGCAGATAGAGACGGCCATAACACTGTAGCAAATAAAGAAATAAGCGTGAGTGGCCAGGGACGTCTTAAGACCCTTTGAGGCCTTGGGCCCCTATTCAAAAGTAGGCCCAACCTGAGATCTTTAAAAGTAGACAGTGTTATAGCATGCATTGTCAAATACTCGTTCAAACGGAAATTGGAAACAAATAAATGTGCACAACTCATAATCTTAAAAACCTAATCTCAAACCGGCTCGACCGATGGCCGGCATTTCTACTAAATCAGTTGAATGATTGTTTATGGTATTAGGCCTAGGCTTAGATATAAAAAACAGTCATCACATGATGTGGATATAAGGTTTGGGAATGATATTTGACCATTAAAATTATCCGGATCATGATCTTATTAAGACAGAGTCGAGAATGAGACCCTGGGCCCAGGCCCAGTTGGCCCATGCCTTAAGACGTGCCTGTGCGTGGCATTTTCCCTCTATACTTGGGGGAAGACGCCATATGATTCAGAAATAAATAAATTTTAAAATTTGGTTTGTTTTTTAAATTTTGTAACACTGTATATTATTGTACAAAATATAAGTGCAATTAATAATAATTATTATACTGAATAATTTTTAAAATCAATTAATGATAAATGGTCTATCACCATTGGTTGGCTCCACCAGCACAGAACACGGGAGCACAACACTATTCCTCAGGTAAGAAAACGCAAACCAACTGGGTGTAAAAAACTAACATCAGAAATCTTAACTGAATCAGAGAGAAGAGCAATGTGGAAAAAGGTCCAAAGAAAGCTAGAAAAAGTGGGTAAGATCAAAACAAATAACAAGAAACCTTAGAAGAAACAGAAAAAAAGAGACGTGTCATCCTCAAGCGAAGACATTCCTCTAGATACTAGTGGTGACAGTTTTGATGAGGATAATCATGACGATTTTTGTGCAGTGTATAAAGGGTACTTTTATGCTAAAATGGTCTCAAGTGTGACTGGGTTCAGTGCATTGAATGAAACAAATGATTGCACGAAGATTGCAAAGATAATCATTTGCACTGAGTAGAAATGTTGTGCCGTTCGAACCTGCACTGTTATTATTTTTAGCAAGCTAATTATGGAAGAATTTTATTTTTCTATAGGTATTGTTACTTCATATTTAATTTTGAAATGTTTGCTTTGTTTTTTTTTATTGTAGTGTGTTGTTTCATCTTACTCCATGACTGGTGGCATCTTCCCCCTATGTGGGGGGACATGCCATAATTAACTGAATTTCCTTAACATTAAACTTCTTATTTATTTTCAGACTAAGAAGAGAATTAACTTGTATACATAACTAATTAAATATTGAAAAATAAGGTGTATTGTTTTCATGATCTTGTCAATTCAATTTTCAATGTACTAATAGAAATATTCTTAAATGTGGCAAAACTTCCCCCGATTTACCTTATATATATTTCCTTTACTAAAATAAAGCATGTCGAATATGTTTATAATGCAGGACCATTTGGAGCTTTAAATTGCAGTATTTCCCCGGAGCTTTCGATAGATGGCAACGACTTCCAACTTCTTCAATATTAACGGCCGTTTTCAGCGGAACTAATCTAACTTTATCGAGTGTCATTTCTTGAAACCTCAGCAAAAAAAGTGGCAAGGGAAAAATACTTACAGTATTCTTAATTTGATTCATAAAACCCACTCTTTCTGAGAAAGAAAAATAAATAACCGGTGAGATCATAAACTGCGAGAGGGAACATTTCGCCCATACTAAGGCTAAAGAAAACAACACAGAGCGTGGAACAAATCTGTTTAAGGACTATTGGGGCGAAAAACTCGTTTCCTACATTTTTATATGTTTTCTGTTATTTTTCTTTGCTTTTTTTCATTATTTATCTTTCCTTTTATTTCTCGGTTTTTAGATGAGACAAGACAATGCGATCAGATGCTGCTGACGTTTTACATGATCCTGCTGCAATTTTTTTTATTGTTTGGTTTTACGAGAGGGGAAAGAAAAAGGATAAGGGAGTGTAGTATATTTCACGATATTTTTTTTCTATTTGAGTGTATTTGATTTCAAATTATTGGCGTTACTTTTTGTTTCCCTTTCAATCGTTCGGAAATTGATGTAAATTGTTATGTACTTGATACAATTGTATAGAAAATGACAGGTTTTTGCTAAAAGAACTCCATGTTAGTTACCATGATTCTGCAAAACGTTAAATAGCAGGATATTTTTCTTGAGTAATGTCATATCCAAGAATTTTATGATTAAACAAAGAACATTTCGTATCTATTTTTCATAAAAGAAATATTCTAAATAAACCTATTTCATCAAGTAACTACGTACTTATACGTAGCAGGGTTGCTGGAAGAAATGTTGTTGCAAATTTGCGTTGGAGAAAAGCAGCCGATGTTGTTGTTGATGTTGTCGTGTGTTTTATTCTGAGATACATATAGACTTCTCATTACAAACAACAGAATAGCATACAACAGAAGGGGCGCGCTGCTTTCTATTCGAGAAGGGAATCCATTTCAGGCCAAAGTCCGACTTCTTTTTCCAAAGATACATCCATGCCTTATTCGGGATACGAACTCGAGCCCACTCGGTTACAAGCTGAGGGTCATATCCACCATACTGACTGGGCAGCAAAAGCAGCCAATGACTCCAATTATTAGAATAATACAGATTATTAATGGACAAAGGACAAACAAATGACTACACGAAGACAAATCGATGTATATACACAAAGAAATATTATAATAGATTATTTACAGAAGTAGATAAATTAATCATTATAAACAAGCTTTTTAGGATTCCTGATATGACCATCTAAAACAGTTCCACTAGCATGAGCTCACGACTCTTAAAGTCTGTCTTATTGCAGATAACGGACAAACAGATTCTGATCTCGGCTGATTCGACCGTTGGTCCCAGAAAGGTCGATTCTACAGGTTTCTCCATGGTTCCTTGGCAGTATAGTTTTCGCTACATTTTTTGCCAATATTGTAAGCCCATTCATCTCTTCTAGGGTTACCTCAAATTCATGCTATCTCTGGTTTTCTACTTTTAAATATCTTTGTGGAATGGGTTTTATCTTACTTTTCCAAAAACAATGTGGTAGTCGCAGTAACAGGGAGATCATGCTTGTGAACTCAACCCTAGACTTATCGCTGTTGAGTCGAGGGTTTGAATCTTGGTCTCTAAAATCCCGTTGTGTAGATGAGCTGATGTATATTAAATCTATCCAGGCTCACTGTCCTCACACTGGAGGGGGGGGGAGTTGGAGAGTAGGATGAGAGATCAAGTACCCTACTCGTCATTTGACCATGGTTCAAAGTTACGCGATAGGATCTCCGGAAGTCCTACTATAGATTCAAAATGCCTGAAGTTCATAAACAATTAATCAATTCTAAGACAATATGACACAATATTTTCATTTGAAATAGTTAAAACTGAAATAATAACCTCAGCGACTTGTCTTTGGACCTTACTCCAAACTGGAACGTAAATAACACTTGATGATAATATATTAGGTGCAGGGTTCTTAGATCTCTAAAGTTCTAGACTTAGTAAAGCCAATTCCTGGTTTTATTGTCAAAGTTTATGTGCCATGGATGTAATAATGTCTTTCTAATAGAGTCCAGCTACGTATTTGATAGACTCTTTGTCGGACGCCATAAGGTAAGTTGAAAAAGACATCATAAAAATGGGTTGTTTGCATACGCCACAGTTTTGTGGGCATACAAGAAAAATTCAGTTTTATCTATCATGAGACCATCTTTATACAATGAGATACGAAATATACTATATTCACTTACGGCATCTACGCAAAGTCTTCGTTTAATTGCACGTTTGGATCAAAATACCTAGGCTTACCATACGTTCTGATGCAACAATTTTAGATCATCAGTTATGACTTAAATGCAGTAGACTATTCTAAATTTCGTTGTTAGAGATCATCGTCAATATTTCTAAAAATATTGCAGTATTTCGAGCATGTTGTACTAAATTAGTCAGACCTTTAATACACTGAACGGAAATGTGCATAAAAAAGTACATGGGAGATTTTTAAGGCTGTTAAACATTAGACACAAAAGGCTATTCAATTATTGAACAATTAAAAGATTTTCTGAGATTGACAGCATTCCAGACCGTACTAGAAGCGGCCGGACGCGCTGGAAAAGAATAACTCTCACCAATCAGGCAGGAAGAGTTTCGTCGATATCCTAATCCAAAGAATATTCTTCTTGTTAAACAAATGAATTCCAAAAAGAACAATTAATCCCCAAATAAACGAAGACCATAGACCAGTGGTTCCCAAACCTTTTGACCCATAGACCTCTTTCTATAGTCAAAACTTGTCCATGGACCCCCAAGTGAAAAGCTACTTAACTGCATAGTATAAAAGTTACTTATTTAAACAAAACATTTTGTTGAAGAAGTATTTATAGAAATTATAATAAAATTTTTAAAAAATTAATGCCTTGAATGAACTTGATATGTTATGAGTGCATTTATGTCCAGCTCAATGTTTGTGAGTAGCAACCACAAATCCCCACGAGCACTAACTTTTAGTCAGTTTGTTGTTGTAGTTTTGATGAGATTTATAATTGACCAAATAGAAAGACGCGGGAAAGCAGTCAACAACTTCTGTACAATAACACATATTGCAGGACATAAAATCGGGATCTGTTCTTGTAACCAGAATTTGTGGTATCATTGTTCAAACATTGTTTTAAGTTCCTCATTTGTGGATATTTCTATAAGATGCTCCTGTATTAGTATGGACTCATCTGTGCTTGGGATCTTAGAGTTTGCCGAGGTGCAAAAGGGTTCAATACCCCTAAAGAATATCTTAAAATCTTTGGTTCAGGTCTGCACACAGAGCCGTTAGGTGTTGACAGTAAGCAAGAACATCTTCATCTTTATTTTGAAATTTCAAAAGATTTGGAAACTGAGAACATTCTCCTCTCCACAAGTTTTGTAACAAATGCAGATAATTACGCTTTTAGTTTTGATTAAATTTAATTGATCACCTTGTACGAACCCTTGAGGCTGTTCAGGGACCTCCAAATTAGTTTTAATTTTCCATGGACCCCCTGAATAATATTGGGGACACCTGGGGGTCCGTAGGGAGCACTTTGGGAACCACTGCCTTAGACTAAGAGGTTATCGAAGAATAACTGGCATTTTTCTTACGAAATAAACAGAGCGCTAAATGTACCTGAAAAATAGAAGCACAGTTGCAACGGTATACTTAAAATGGTCATAGAAAAGTTTTGCGTTCAGACGAGAAATTTTTTGCGTCAAAGAATCTTTGCCCTTGAAGCTTAAGAAAAGAAAAAAATGCTTGCATAAACCTCATCATTGGGATTACCTAATGGTTTGTTGAACATAAACCTGTTCAATACAAATACAGTCGAACCTGCATATTACGAACCTCTATATTGCGAATTTTTCTGTATAGCGAGCTTTTTCCTGGAAGTAAGAACATTTTACGATTTTCTTCGTAAAATAACCCCCCAATAACGAACTTTTTTTCTTGTGATTCAACCCCCCCCCATTTTTAAAGTATTTATGTACATTTCTTGTTATTCTCTCTTCTAACACATTTTATGGTGGTCATAAATCTTGAACTGGTTTTATAAGTTGCCTAACTCACCGAGAGCAATAGAATTCTGGGCGTTTCATCGAAGAAGTGCAACCTTTAACCTCCATTGTGGAGTTCACTAGAAACATCTTCGATATCTCCTTTCACCTTCAGTGGAGTTGTTTAGTGTCATCGTGTCCGTCAACTAGTCTCCGTACTGTAACTTTGTTTATTGTAGCTGGAAATTTTGTCAAAACGTAAGTACTTGGGCATCAAACAAAAAAATTTAATTCTTCAGGAAGTGGATATAGGTGTCAAGAGAAAAAGGATTTTGCTTTATGATTTGGTATTCCTCCAAACATCTTATCAAATATTATAAAAAATTGAAATAGGTTGCAAAATTATGATTACCGAATTATTGTTCAAAACGCTTAAGAACATGTGTCTTGAACATGTCGACGAGGCAGTTTTAAAGTGGATACACACAATGCCAGATAATAATGCTCCGATCTTTAGACCTTCCATAATAGAGAAAGCTCTGGGATACGACCAATTTCTAGGTAGCATTGGAACGCTACAAAAATTTAAGAAACGACACAGAAAAATAAGGGATTTTTGGTGCATTGCAAAGATGTGAGGAGTATATATATTATGAAACAAAACATTTTTTCAAAAAAAAAAACTAAAAAAAATTAGCAGATTTTATGGGTAATTACATTTAAGAACGCATCTGATAATGTAAGTTTAGAATTTCTAGTAAAAATAATGAATGTTTTAAATTGCTTGTATGCTTTTAATTAGAAAATATCATTAAAATTCGTTAACTTTAATATAAATTTTTTTTAATGTTAAAAATCCTGTACATTCCTCAACATTCTACTTTTTCTTGTTTTCTTTGCACATTCTCTTTTCCTTTTTCTTGTGTGTGATGTGTAAGATGTATAAAATAAATAAATATTAATTTGCAAAAAGGTGTGAATAAATACTTTTTTTAAATATATAGTGTTTATAAACTTAAAATTTGTTTTATTGGGTTTGTATAAAGCATATTGAAAGATCCTCTATAGAACGAATTTTCCATTTAATGAATTTTTGTTCAGGATATAAAGATTTTGTCAAATAGAGGGTCGACTGTAATTAGAAATTTAGAATTCTGTTCCTGCTCATAAGGTGAAAAGCGTGGTAGAAAAAGAATGTGCCGGACTTCACAGAGCACAAATATTGGCTTTCCAGTCGTTGGGGATTGAAATCCACTCTACTATAAATTGTGGTCATTACTGGAGGCAAAGCTGTGCCTGACAGGACATCCCAGTCAGAACAGGCTTAAACTTTCTTTAAGGAAGCAGTGACCGACAATTCCATGGGGGTAGAGCGTGCCTCGATAGATGGTTGGCCCAAAGAGCCTTAAAGCCCACGTAAAGTCAAAACTGATCTTTTCGAATATAAGATGCAATATGCTAAACTTAAAGGTAAAATAAAACATGATTATGATTTAGTTTTAAAATTACATTTCAAAGTGTTTCATTTTAACTCATTTATAATTGTAACAGAAGGTAGTTATTTTATGTGATTTGACAGCGGCCCTCCAAGTAATATCTTCCATCAAGGCACCTTCATCAGTGGATATTCTCAAATGTCAACTGTTGATTGCTGATTTACTTCAATGCCATTTAATTATTGCCATGCAATGCATTCCTTCACACTGTGGCATTAATGGGAATGAAAATGCCGATTGCTTGGCGAAGAAAGGAACAAAAATCTTTCAAATATCTAACAATACAGTTTCTTTTTATAATGGTGCCAAAAGAACCTTCAAGTACTACAGAGAACACACACACTTCAGGTCAGAATTCAACCAAAAGAATAATAAAAAAGTATAGTTTAGAAAACTCCTTCATATTCCAAAATGGCCACGAGATAGAGCTGTTGCCGGTTTTTGAATCGCCACTGGCCATGACTGCCTATCCAAGCATCTAAACATGATAAGCATTGCCCAGAGTCCTGTTTGTAAACTGTGTGACTCCAATGAAGAATTGGAAGCCATTCATTTCGCATTTTACTGTGTACTCAGTTTTGGATCCATGTGGTGCAGATATTGAGAGGCCAGACACACAATGTATGATATATAGACTATACAGAGTAGACTTGCATTTCTTTTATTATTATTTTTGGTTGCTGTTGGTTCTTGTCAATATTCTTGTAAAAAGTATAAGTTGTCTTGTAATCCGCCATTGGAAATTTAAAAAAATAAAATTGTAACAGAACTTATCTCACGACTACGTATATATATTGAATTTCCCAGGAGATTATTACTAAACCTTGATTTTGTAATAAGGATGTCTTGGATATGATACATAATACACAAAAGAAAAATAGGCTTAATTTTTTTAGTCATTCATCCAGATTCATTAACGCAATAACAACATTATAATTTTCTTAATATAGCTCATAATTTTTTTTCCTATAGAAGCTGAAGTTATTTATTAAAACAGTCTGTCTTACTTTTTCAATGCTCATTTAAGCAGAAAACGGCGCTTTCCAGCTAAAACGAATACAAAAAAAGTTTAAAAACAGAAGAAGAAAAAAAAGAAAAACGTCCAAATGTTGCGGCACAGAGCCAAAAAAGTTACGGCCATCCCACATTTTCCTTGGGGATATTACCTTGAGTGTAAAGCTTAAAATTTAGTTTTGTTGGCCATTACGTAAAAGAGACCCAGAAAAAAAAAATAATTGAATTTCGTTGGCTACAGCAGTAGTTTTCTGTAGTTGAAAAACAAAACAAGAAACTGAAACATAGGAAAGATACCAAGAAATACATGATTTCTTTATCTACCACGGACTTAACTATCCACACTTTAGTACTTTAAAAAGCGTGCCAGTTTTTTTTTATTACATCTTAAGATAAGTTTCATGAAATATTTACTGATTCCGTCCTACTTACTTCTTGCAATAGATGAAATTTGCAAGAAATATTTGAAAAGTTAGGTGTAACATGTTTCGAATTAAATGCACGAAATTGTCTGAACCTTGGAAAAGTTTTTAGTATTCCTATCAAAAAATTTTAATAAGTAAATAAGTAATGCGTAGCTACACATATATACAAAAAAACCCGGGCAAAAAATAAGTAAAAGGGTAGTAGATTTTCTTACTGCAGCGTTTCTCAAACTGGGGGGCGCGAGCCTATTGAAAAGTCGAAAACCAAAAGTTATTTTTAAAAACTTATAAATTTACTGAAAGTAAAACACAAAACAAAAAATACATTCTGACAAAAAAAAAATTATTTATTATGTACCATGTTTTTATTACCATATTCATGCATTGTCAACTACTGAGCTATGGTTCAAAATTCAAGTCTTTAGCTCATCGAGAAGAGTTTAAAATCAATTACAAAATTCCACCCGGACAGACATACAAGAAAGCGAGCTAGTAAAAATACGGTAAAAATAAAATAAGCATTTACACTGATGTAATACACTTATAAATGCATCAGTACTGCACAATGTATTTTAGAATCAATTTAATAATACTAAGTTAAGACCCACGTATAATAATTATCACTTACGGTCTTGTCATGTATAAAAATATATACAAAAATTAATACTTATCTTGATAATTCGTATGGTTTATAATAAATCCCTTAACTGCCGATTAAAAGTTACGCGTTTCGCTCCACAATGCCACCTATTTTCACGTAGGCGTGCGTATGTGATGTAGAACAAAAAGAATAAATAAGCAAATCCTCTGAAATAAATACATCCCTCTCAAACACTGTCAAGGTTCCTTTATTGCATTCCAAACCCTTCTGAATAATTTGATGGATAACAGTGCACAGAGAAAAGATCGTATTTCGGACAGACGTATATGTACGTCCGGGGAAAATAAAGCTTTAGCTGAGCGAGACGTTTATATATGCCGGTGGCACTTAAAAGGTTTATGTCGTATTTGTATTATTGAGTTCAATACACTGTTGTTGTATGGATGGGGGCGCGATGAAAATTATGATTGAATATTGGGTCGCAAATATTGAACGTTTGAGAAGCACTGTCTTACTGTGTAGACCAGCGTTTCTCAAATTGTGGGGTGCCTCCCCTAGACGGGCGTAATAACCTTACGTGGGGGAGGGGCGGAAGTACATCGAAAAGTCGAAAATAAAAGATTATTTTAGAAATTATTAATTTACTGAAAAGAAGCAAAACAAAACACATTCTGACATAAAAAATAAAATACACATTTACAGTGATGTTATATACTTATAAATGTATCAGATCTGCTCCATGTATTTGATAATTTAATTATCAATATTATATTAAGAATAAATTTAAAAATTACTAGTGACTCCCAGATGCTTGTCATTTCAAAATTTAATACTTATCTTGATATTTTGTTCGGTTTATAATTATAGTTGTATTGTAGCTTTAGCGTCAAAGTACGTTATTAATGCAATCAATACTTTGTTATTGTATGAAGAAGGGGGGCGTAATGAAAATTATGATTGAAAATTGGGTCACAAATTTTGAAAGTTTGAGAAACACTGCTGTAGACAATTAAACCCTTTCCATATTTTCTACTATAATAAAATTGTTACAACTGTTACTTAGGGTTATAGAGAGTTATCTAAATACAGTCGACTCTCGATAATACGAAGTTAGAGGGACCAAAGAAAAACTTCGAATTATCAAGAGGGTAGAAAAAATTTCCCAAAATACACGAAGAGAAATTTTTTCTAACATATTTAAATTTGTAACTATGTAATAAAACAACAATTGCACAAACGTATAAAATTATTTTTAAATATTTTTAAAAAATACATATTATATATACAGTATAAATATTATACAGATGTTTAAAGTCCTGTAGTAAAAGACTACATTGAAACATGCATACACAACCCTACTCATCTCTTCCACACAATAGCGGACCATCCTTTCTAAACACATGCGTAGCAAGGCCACGTGTTAAACGTAAGATATGGACGGCTGACAACAGGTGCAGTTGGTCTATTGTCCACTTAAAGGAATTAACACAATAAAAGTGTTTCTTCGCTGGAGAAACTGGAAAACACTAAGAAGCAGTAGCAGACCGATGGTCATCAAAGGGGCTACGTTACAGGGGAGACACACAGAGACAACGCAATGCAAAACTTGTAAGCTCCAACCTGTTTATTATAGGACTGAAAACAATAGTTAATGTTCGAATTGTCAAGAGTTTTATAATTTAACTTCGAATTATAGCATGTTGTAGTCTGGCCAGCACACAGATTTTACTTCGAAATATTTAGGGTACAAAACGTATTGTTTTAGTTTGAAATATCAAGAGTTTTTCTTAGGGACTGAGCATATACTTCGAATTATCGAGAGGTTCGCATTAGCGAAGGTTTGAATGAGTGAGAGTCGAATGTATATCAATAGAATTTAAAGCAAAGAAATTTTATATCACAATTTTTTTTCTTGAAATGGAATTTTTATGTAATATTTAGTTTGTTTATGAATAACGAGGTATGTAAGCCGCAGATTTTTACATTACATTTTTAAGGCTATACACATTATCCTATAAATGATAAAAATATTGAAAAAAAAGGTGTTTGTGTGTGTGTGTGTGGCCCGTACAATTGAAAAGCTTGCCACCAAATTTCAGATCTGATATCCAGTTAGTGTTTTAGATACTTGAAGTTTTCTGAGCTTAGGTTTTGGCTTCATTTTCATTTTAAAGAATATTTTCCTCGGTCTTGAATTGATTTAATTAAAACTATTTTTGAGTTCAATCAACTCTTTCAGTGTGAAATGGTTACTAACTTCAATTGTCATTACTAAAATAATTTCTTTCTCCTTGTATATTTTGAATTCTCCCAGTTACTTAATTAAGATTGATTTCAAAACCAAACCTTTTTCATTAATTTTTTCTTGCTGAGAAAATTCCACTGCCAAAACGTTCTCAGTTAGCTATCAAAAACAATATTTGAAATAGATGAAATACTACTAAAAATAATATATTGAAAAACAAACTCTCATCTGCTACTACGATTAGACTTCTGAATACAAGAATTCTTGGAAATGAGCGGGTCGAATGGCTTGCAAAGTCTGCAACCAAGCGCAAAATTGGCATTGCCGTTAATATTCCTAAATCATTTTACTAGAAGATTATTACAGAAAGAATAGTGTAGTCATGAAAGCAAGAATACCTCATTTCAAACAAAGGGATCTTTACAAAGGAATTTCTTTCAACCAGTAATAAGTAACTGTCATGCCGTTTTTTTTATACTTATTCCAAAATAACCCAATTTCTCATTGGTCATGGTAAGTTTAAAATCTACTTGAACACATTTAATTTAGTTCCGTCATCTTCCTGTGATTGTAACATTGGCGGCGAAGAAAATGTAGAACATGTGCTCCTTCTGTGTTCCAAGTATGTCAGGGAGAGAAAGATCATAAGAATGGCTTTCTAAGGACTTAATATAAATTGGCCTCCGAATCTTCAAACTTATTTCTACCAGAAGTGAATTTGCTATAAATATTTGTTATCGTTCATAACCTCAAAATTTTTTCCTTCTTTCCTCTGTAATTGTGTGGTTAATACTTACTTCTGTGAGCCTCGTGTGATACTTTGTGGTGCACGGGGATTTTATAATTGTTTTCAATAAAAAAAGGAATACAAGTATTGCAGATAAAATTCAATATGTCCATGGTGTATCTAACTACATCATATTAGCACTATATTTTAGTATTTTAAAGTCGCTCAACAAAAACTCAAACTTGCTGAACTGCCCTGATTTTAAACTGAAAGAGATTGAATTTTAAGTACAAACCGGACGACTTTTAGCTTAGGTTAGTATCATTATTATTTTGTTCATAAATGCTTTGTGTTTCAAAACGTTTGTGAAAATATTGTGTAAAGGTATCCAACTACTTGCGACAACTTTTTCTTAAAAAATGCATAATATGGGGATTTTTTTGTTCTTTTTAGATTTTTTTAGTACATTTTAGAAAAAATATGCCAAAATTAAGAAGGAGAAAAGAAATTATTATTACTAAAATGGGGAAAAAGGGTAAAAATTTACAAAAAAATAACATAAACGCGGCCCATTCTGTACCAAAAGTTGAAAAAAAATTTTCAGTTTTTTAATTCTGATGTGTTGCTATGTTATTCATTTTTGAAAAGACCTTCAGGATAAGTGATATTTAAATTTTTACAAAAACTAGAGCACTTTATCTTAGTTATTGTATTAAATTGCTTAAAAAAGCAGTGATTATGTTCACATAAGGGACTGTAAATTTTGTAATAAAACAGTGATTGATAAATCTGAAGGTTAAAACACTTCTACTATTATACAGAGCATACACAAATAATTTCAGTTAATTATTTTCAAAACGTTTTGAGCAATCGTTGTCCCCGTTTGAGCATTTTCAAAAACAAAACAAAAAACACCTTTAGAGTAAAACACGTTTTAATGTATGACATCTTGCTTAAAGTAATGGCGTATGCTTTTACTAAGACATTTGTAGTTTTTGTTCTAGGGAACGAAAAATAATAAACGATATTTTTATAAACTTAATAAGATGGCCTATAAAATAAAGTCATAAAAAATTGCCAACATTTGGCAAAATTTGCAATTTTAGGCTAGTCCTTAGATTAGGCAGAATAATCCATTGTGTTAATAAGTGCTATCAATATGACGCCAAAATATTATTTCAGTCATATTTAATGAAAGAAGTGTTTTATAATGTATTATTTAACTTGAAAAGTAACATAAATTAAAAAATTGGAGCTGTTTTTGCGAACATTATTTGTTTTTGTTTTATGCCTTTACACGAACTTTAAATGAGTTTTTCTCAGACATTTAATTTTGAAGATGCAAGTTTTTTATATTCTCTAATGCTTTTTTTCTGTTCAAGATAGAGTCTTGAAAGTTTTTGTAGATACTTTCGCGTTATATGTTATATGTAAAAGGTAGTATGGATTTAGGTCTGAGATTGCTCGTTATTTTCTTTATAAAAAATATTTTGAACATTTTCGAGTTTTTTTCCAGGTTTGGCTATAAAAATAATTATTACAAATCAACAAGGAAACATATTTTCTAATCCAAACTAACTTTTGTTTCCAATAATCTAAGAAACATAAATGTCTTAAAATGGCTGAAAAATTTTAAAACTTAAACATGCTATAAAAGTTAAAAATATTTAAAAAATTCTTAATTTTTTTTAAAATTGTAAAACAATGGCTTTTTAAACTGACTTATTATTTTTATAAACAATTTCAGAAAACAACCTGAAAATAAAACATAAATTACTTTCACTATATTGCTGTCTCCAAAAAGGTTTTTAGAAAATGCTACCGTGTAGCCTTAAAAATGACATCTATACAGAGGACAATTTTGTACGACATCTATATTAATAGCTGAAATAAAAAGTTTACCACTTTATTTTCAACATTCCAGCCTTATGTATAAATTCAGACCTTTTTTTTTACTTTTCAGGGTGGTCCTGATTTCAAGGTACAATTTTCAAGGGTAGGTACAGAACATTCTAACAATCGTTTAATGTTTAAGAATGTATGGATGCAAGTGACGCGATGAAGCACACATACAGACGAAAGAGACGAAAAGAAAGACAAAGTGTTTATTGAAAGCGTCTTTGACAATTGAACTGTTCAGCAAATGAGCAATGAAGTCCAGCTGTAGCGCACATTGCTGTACCATCCACTGGCAGTCTCGATGATGGTCTGCCAGATTCAAAACTTGTACTCGTTGTAAATGGAAGAGGGGGTAAGCGATTTTCGTTTAACACTCTACAAACGGTCTGATGACTTACACTTACGTGATGAGCAACATCTCTTGTACTTGACTCGGATCTATCAGCCTTAGCGTTCAAGAGGCTTTCTTCCAGGCTTGAACAGGGTACAGCTCTTCGTCGACCAGCATCATGTCTAGTGACGTGGAACAAACGTATTTCACAAAGCTGACGATGTAACCGCTGAAAAGTTCTGTGATCCGGCGTTCGTCGATCAGGAAACTGCACGCGATACTTTCCTAGCGCAGCTCTGCCATTACCATGTGCACGACCGTACATGTAATGCATGTCTGCATTTTCGGCATACGTAAAGTCTCCCATCGTAAACGTCAGTATAGTTGCGAATGGCTCTTTCCCTTACTGAGATGCATCCTTTTGAACGGAGGCTAGACATCTACTTCCCCCTACCTGCAAAGCAAACAACTGATAGTACCATTTCCCTTTTCTTTGATTTCCCATGTTTGCTCCTCACCATGTCACTTGCGCCCATACATTCCAAAACAATAAATGGTTGTTACAATGTCCTGCATCTACTCTTAAAGCTTGTACCGAGAATTCGGGACCATCCTGTTTTAAAGATTTCAGCTTAAAAAAAATGAGCAAGTTATTCGTAGATCATATTTACTATCAAATGAAAAGAATAAAAAAAATAATAAGTTCATTAAAAAAAATTCTTCCCTTACGTTTAAATAAAAAATTTCAAAATAGAAAAAAAGTAAACTTTCTTCTCAAAATTTACATATCACTCTTAGCTTTATGTACATAAAATGGTTTTGTCGCATAATGGTATCCAATTAAAATGTGCCCATTTTTTAAAAATAATACTATTATCTTAATAAAAATAATAATATTATTCTATTAAAAGAATATTATTATTTACATAAAAAGATTATCATTAATTTACTAAAAATATTGTTTATTAAAAATAGAATATTATTTACTCAGAAAGATTATTTTTTACTTAAAAAAGAACATTATTCTTTATTTAAAAAGAATTTATTATAAAATAAAGCAAATATATGATGCCACAAATTAAAAAAAGAATATTTATATTTAAAATTCCTCACTTTTTTTGACACTGTATTCCCACATCGCTTTGTTTTTTCACGTATGAGTTAGCAGTTCCTTTAGAAGTGGGAATATACTTTCAAACATCATCATACAATTTTGAATTCGCTTTATTTAACTTTTCTATATAAATTGAGTTTAGTTGCGCTTCCTCGCAATAATATTATCGTTTGCTCTTTGAATTGGAAAGCATCAGGCAAATATATGTTTAGAAATGGCGGCCGTATCACGTCGCAAATGAAAGGGAAACAGAATTTAAAGCAGTTTGTTTTTTTCTTGTTCATGGAAATACTTCGCTCGCACGCCAAACGTGGATTACTTAGAATCATTTGAAAGTTTTGTTCTTAACAGTCTCTTATTTTTAAATAAAACTCTAGTGCTGTTTTATGTTTATCCTAATTCAATTCACTGGGAAATTGAACAGACTCATGCAACGGAACAATATATCATTGAAAACTGCCATCTTCTGACAGGGAAATACAAATTTCTGTGATATGTTTTTGATTATGGAATAAAAAATAAAGAAAAATTTGGGTTTTAGAACAATACTATTTTTAATCATTGGGAAAATTAAAAAAAAAAATGAAGAGTTGGTAAATTATTTTATATTTACGTAGCTTGCATGTCAGACGATAAAATTTTAATTTAATATTTTTTTCTGTCTTTTTATAACATATCGATTATCGGATCATTGTAAAATGATTAATTGTCATCGAATCCCTAAGGACAATATTGAATTGGAGATTATATAATGGACTTTTCTTTTTAAAAAATTCTTTTCCATTATCTCATTAAAATTTTCTGAAAATCCGATGAAATGTGGAAGATTTTTTAAGAATCAAACAATTAGGGAAAATGAATTAAAAGCTTTCGGTATAATAAATAATTATTAAAGAAAAATTCAATTTTTAAAAATCAATCATATTTCTAATTATAGTTTACTTAATTGTTAGATGCAATATCCTTAGAATATTTTAAAAGTATGTAATTGAATTTCCATTTAAAAAATCAAGTTTTTATGAATTTTGTGGGTGTTTTAAGGGGAAGAATTTTAATTTTAAATAATGTGAACTAATTAACATAATTATAGTACTAATGCTAAAACAGACTAGAATTTCTGATCCTTTCCCGCCAAATAGATAAAAAGAATAAAAAAATTAGCAATTGTATCAGTGCTTATGTCAGCTTTTACCAGTAATGAACTTAATTTTCAAAGGCTGTTATATGTAAATTTTTGAAAAGAACAGTTCTAATCACCAAAGGCTATATTATTGAAATTATGTATAGTTTTTTATATATAATGTAAGCATATATGATAACGATAAAAGCTTTTAAAAGCCGATGGGGGATTTTATACAGTGATTAAACTAATAAACCCCTTAATGCTTAGTAAAAAAAAACTTTTTGAGACTGTAATTTTTCCAAGCGTGCTTATTTTGATGGCGTTATCGTTTTAGTTTTTGTAGTGTTTCAAAATTAATCTGAAAAATGGAAAATTAAATTGATTAATAAAGTTACGAAAAACTATATATCGTTAAGTATTAATAATACTTTTTGTTGCAATATATAAATCTGTGTTTTGTTTTTGAAATAAACAAAGTACTTTCTATTAAATTACCAAGTGTTAGAAGAAGGGGAAAAAACATCTGATGTTCTTCTTTTCTTCTTGAACTACCTTCTTTTCAAATGTTAGATACATGCACTAAAAGGAATGATTTTTTGCAGCTTTAACACACTGAAGTGTATCTTTCAAAATATAATGTGCATTAGTTTTGGCACTGTGCCATAGCAAACAAATTTTAAAACTCAGTATTTATTGAGAGATTAAAAAAGAAAGCGCTTTTAGAATAAGATTTAATTTATAGAGCGTCACAGTATAAAAACTGAACACACTATTTTCATCCATCTGTTCTTTTTCAAGGGTCTTAAAAAACAGAAGCGCGCAACAATGAAATATTTTCTGAAATAAAATAAGGCAAATCTAAGTACTCGTAAATTTATAATTCCGCTTTTGCTAGAAGTCACATGTTTATTATACGAGTAAGATCAAGTGATCAAATAGTATTGGATTGATGCATAATTATCCGCCGGATAATTATGTATCAATCCAATAGTTTCTGTGTTGAATGTAGTGATGTAGCTAATCTTGAGGGGGCTCTGTGACGAAATCCCTAGGAGGCTCTTTTTTGTAGCACCTTACGATTTTTTGTTTACGCATTTTAGAGCCCTTGCAGCTTGGAGGCCCCGTAATATTGATACGGTGGTAAATAAGACCCTGATTGAATGATAAAATATAATGAATTCACACACTCGCAAGCATAATCGCTCTGATGTTGTACACCTAACTCTTTTTTACACGATTTTAAAATAACACAGTACATGAATTGAAAAAGGTTTTTTACTTTTTTTTTCTCTTTCTAGGATGATAAAGATTTATTTAACAATGAAGCATGATATATTAAAAGATATAATTATCACCAAAGGAGAACGTCTTTCTCGCACGTCTTTCGGTGTCTGTCTTTTAGTGATTTCTCGTGCAGTGCCTATGTCGGGCACTATTGGCGGGGTATGATGTCAGTATGGATTGTGCCACTCGACGTAAAAGGGGAGGGGGGATGCGACAGTGCACATATCTAACCCTACATTATTAATAACAAATACTTAATTAAACTTAACGTACTATATACATAGGATTATAATCAATCGAAAAAAGAATCAAGGGCTTTGAGGGGGGGGGCTCACACGGGGACCTCCTCCATATGTGCGCCACTCTGGTTATTAGTAGTCCTAATTTCAGTTTGAATTTTTATATGTTGTATGTACTTATAGACTCAATTTTTACTGTATATTAATTTAAATTATTTTTGGTAACAAAAATTAAAATTGTTTTTGTTTTATGAGCGTGAAACACGGACTTTATTATTACTTTTTTGCACGGTTATTTGGGAAAATATTTGCTGATTTTTCATCATACACGATTTTTAAAATTGCGGAACATATCCCAAAATTTACCATACACCTCGTGTATTTTTTTAACGCAATTTTTTTTTTTTTTTTGCTCGGTATTCTAAAGAACGTATCTACTGAGTAAAAAATGAGTTGGTAGTATTTGGGTTTCTTGCTTCCAAAGACAATAATAGTGAAAATGATGGTTATTAAATCCCCAGAGCTCACTATTCTCATGTTAATGTAGCTAGAGGAAAGAAGAGAGTCCAGTCACAATAGCGTGGTTCAAAAAGCTACGAGGTTTGTCAGTACAGTCTTCGTTTTGTGTTTAGAAAAGCATAAATAATCAATTAAGTATTTAGATTCATACATAAACGCGATATCAGAACACGGCATTAAGAAATAAAACAGAAGAAATAAATTACTTTAACTGAAAAGCTACAACTAGCATGATATTTCAATAAAAGAATACGATCCCGATACGACTTTCTTTCAATTTTTTAATAAAGTTTTACAAATTTAAATACTTTGAATTGTTTTTATTTGATATCAAATTAATTCAATACATCAAACGCATTTCATACATCTATCAGCTGTTTATGCTGTGTTGATTATTCAACTATTTATGCTGTGCTTTTTTCTCCCCTTTCAAATGGGGCTGCAAATTTTTAAGGCCTAGTATATTCTTCGGGACCTGATATCAGTTTCTAGTGAGGTACCATATAGATGGATCAGTAGCGTAAAGGAGAATATTTGGACCCCCCCCCTCTGAATAATCAGGTTTTGGGCCCCCAAGTTGGATTTTACCAAGGGTAGGTACTTGGCATTAGTCAGGCTTTGGGCCCCTAGAACCCTGCCCCCCCCTCCGATTCGAGGGTTCCGGGGGAATACGTTACGCCAATGAGGTGGATACCAATTGCCAGGATGTAGTTTTGACACCCAGTTTCCTCTCCAGAGGGAGACACTTGAGCTCTGACGATGCGAAATCGAGGAATTTAATTTTGCTGGAAGCACATAAGCCAAACAGGCATTCAAGAGATCTTTAACATGCCGCATAATCATACGACATGGACGCTGTCGATTTTTTTCTTGCTGAACTAAAAGTCAGTGTTTGTTTCATTACAAAATAAATTTCTACCCCTAAAAAATTATGACAGCAAAAACGTGTACAAAAAATAGGAAGAGAAAAAATGTCTCTTTTTTTAACCATCATTGTAACTAAGCTTTGCAATATGACGTATTATAAATTTGCAATAAATTAGTACTTCTAACATTATCGATTTAGGAACATTTTTAAATGACTTTTTAATTGTTTAATAATTACAGAACTCTTAAATCAGATATAACAAATAAAAAAGACATATATATTTTTCATCGAATTTTTTTACTTTACACACAGAGATGAAATTAGTTTTACATAGTTTGTAAAACTGCGCAGTTTCTCTGAATAAACAATTATTTTAAAATGTGTATATATTTCCAAACTACGCGCGATAAAAAAATACTAGATTAGAGTATTTTAAAATAAAGTACATCAATAGAAACAAATTCAATTCGAATTAGAATATTTAGAGCAACTAGTTTTAATTAGCTTAAGAGTTCTCGGTAATCATTTTAGAATATCTCAATAAGAATAATACAATTACCTGAAAGCAAACTAATTCAAATAATGGGGAAATAGTTAAAGTACTCAATGGAAGTTTTGTAACTATTCTTTAAGAGTAACGTCTTACCTTCAAGAATAAACTTTCTCGACAATCCTCGGTCGGAGTCCAACCTGAAATAAAACACATAGCTTAGAATAATGTGCATTAAATTGCATTTATGATTAATTTTGATTAAAATATATTTTAATGATTAATATTAAAAGACGCACAAGCGATATATATTTTAAAGACAATACATTTAGGTAAGCATGCATATGTATTTAAAACTTAAGAAAATATATGAACATTTTAATTTATAAAATTTTTTAAATCATTTATTTAAGATAATGTACTTGTGCTGCGGAAACAAGACTCATCAATCCACTGAATATCTCCAAGCTATATATTTTCCTTTAGAAGTGTACTCTGTAACGGGCTCTGTTCCCACCCCCTTCCGCTAATCCTCAAGAGGAAATAGTTTCAACAAATTGTTTTATTTGAGAACTTCTTTCTGTTACGGAACCGTGATTTTTGTAAATAGATAGAACTATTTAAAGCGAATTGAGTTCAAGAAGAAAAATAGCAATCAGCAGTGTTGATGTTAGAATAAAACATAGTTTATATATTTGTGAGTTGTCCGTGTCCAGATACACGATTAGGAACCTCGTGGTTTGAGTTCAAGGAATTGGTAATAGATAAGTACATTTACTCATAATTTTTTAATATATGTTAAAACTGACACTTCCTATTAGTTATAACAAAAGTTGATATTAATTTAAAGTAATAAGAATAAAAAGCTTGTTGTAAGATTTTTAGAGAGGTCGGGTAATTCATACACCAACGTGAACGGACGCTCGGTTCAACTCCTCACACTTTGTTTCCTTTCATTATTAAAAATATGCCTTTTCATCTTAATTTCTGTGTGTGTGTTCAAAATTGTCGAATTCTTAGAAAATTACTCATGGCATATTTATATTTACAATACTCAGTGGGATATTTTTTCTTAAAGTGTTGATATTATAGAAGAATTAGCACTGTATATATTGATTGCAAGCTATTGACATGTTCTTTCCTCAATAAACATATAGTAATAAATACATACAATTATTACAGTTCACGCCTTAAGGGTATTTAATCATCTAAAATAATAAACTAATGCCATGATAACACTTTAAAAGCTTTTAATTTGCACCGTAGTATAGCCATAATCTGTTGGAAATAAATAAAAATATTCCGAAAAAAAAACTGATCTAAAGAATTTAGAAAATTAGTTGAAAACAAATTCAAACTAAATAAATTTTCATAATAATTGTGCGTTTTTAGCTCATGATTAAATGATCCTCGAAACATTCGAAATATTTTTCTTTTTAATTTAAATATCCTTTTTTTTTTATTTTTGGTTTCCTCTGAAAAAAAAAGCGTGCATGATTATTTTGATGTTCCAATAAATTGTATTTAAGAATGTTTTATGTTCCTTTAATGGTATATGCACAAATATAAAATAATTAAATTTCCAATTTCGCGGACAAAGCGCAATGCATTTGTGAACATAGCACGCGGAAAACGATAATAAAGTGAAGTATCATTATTTTCTCTAGCGTGTGCCATAAATTAAAGGCATCTGCTTAGCAACATTCGAACATTCCATGCTAAAATATGGAAGAATTTTCATTTAATTCCTTTTCTCTAATAAGTTAATCTGATCAAACTAGAAAAATTGTTAAGCATAGAATTTTCAGTATGCATTGCTATTTTATTCAAATGGACATCTAAACATTAATTTAGAAATTTTGAGCAATTCAATTTCATATTTGCTAAAGCGAAATAGGTTCCAGAATATATATGCAATAACTTAATATTTACTGAACATTCTAATTTTAAGTATTCTTATTTAGATAAAAAAAAACCAATACCCTGTTTCGAAACGCGTGTCAATTAAGGATTAAAATCTCTGTTTTGACACTTCGTGTTCGTTAAGAGTTTTAAATCTAGAACTATTTTTGGCAGATTTATTCGAGATTTTTAAGACAAGAATATTTTAATAGCTTTCACGTGCCTTACTTAGTAATTGAAACTTTCCCCCAAAACATGTAATTGATCCCTTTACGAAAGCTGAAATAAATTGATAATGTCCAAACCCTATTTTTTTAATAATTATACTTTAAAAATTAATTTTGGAGTTTCTTTTTTAATGCTCAATTTTTTTAAAGATGAGGATAATTGAATGAATAGTAAATATATTTCAGACTATGTGAGGGGGGGGGGGAGAAAGAAGAAGAAAAAGAGTTGTGGAACCCTTATATAAATACACTTAACAAAATTATACTTCAATGCAATGAATGGTCAGTTGCATTAGCTAAACTTAAAAAAAATTGTAATACTTCCAAAAATTTATTAGTTTTTCAGTAGCAAAGCCTTTGAGACTTACTCTATTTCATAAATTTGTTAGAACATTAATGAAATAAATTTTTCTATAATTATATTATTAATAATATTAGAATTAACTGTAGAAAATGTATCAATTTGTGTGTGTATGTGTGTAAGAGCCTGTTTGATTCTGCCTGAACACTAGAGGTCGCTGATCATTGTAGCAATTTAATTTTGAACAACGGTTTTTTTTTCTCTTTGCTCTCTGCCTTTGTAAAATAATAATGTAATCTGATTGGATATATTCAAACTACTGCAAAAATTTACAGATATTTCCTTAATTCGATTAATAATACGATTCAACTGACCAAATTCGGTCAAAAAATGAAATTTAATTTTTTCAGCTTAAATTATTTTTATATACTTTTCTATAACCTGACAAAATTTGAAAGCGCTAAACTGAAAAAAAAATGCAGAATTATGGTAGCTTTTGCGTTCGTTTTTATTCACATCCCTATGGCAAATCAAAACTTTAAACTTACATATCTGGGAAAGATAAAACACAACTAGTTTGTCTTCATTTAAAATGCTAAGGCTTTTTTTCTATTGTGCCTAATGCTTTGAATTTTTTTTCAGCTACTGCTGATAGTACATGTAACAAAAATTGGTATGAATTTTTGAATCAAAGCGATACTTATTTTTTTAAAAATAATTAAACTCAGAATTTGTACATTTTTTAAGAAATTTTCAATACACATTCATAAAAAGCAGTATTGTACGAATACCAATCATGTTATCGCTAAACCGTACCAACTTTTGTTATGCATAGTTTGAGGTACTTGTAAATCAAATTTCAAGCGTGTACGTAAGTATGTGTACGAGGAGTAGCATTTTAAAATCACTTCACAAATTTGAAGTTTTTCCTTAAAAAACTAAATGTCAATCTTTTTATGAAATTCTGAGCACAAAATCTGTTTTACATAGAATACACACAGAAGAGGCAACCAAAAATTTTTTGAAAATCCTTAAATTAAAATTTTTTTGCTTAAATCGTACCATGTCTCCTTAAATTAAATATTTCTAAACTTTCGATAACGCATTAACAAAGAAAGTGCCAGTTTTTTACTGAAACCATCTTGGATGTAGGTATAATAGCATTCTTCTTCACAAGAAAATTTTAACAAAAAATATTACAGCTTATCAAAATAAAGAATACACGAATATAGAATGGTGCGTAAATTATCTTTTTCATTTTCTTAAAAGAAAAAAAATGATGAATCATAATTTTCGAACGCTTTTGAGATTGCCACAAAAAATAACTGTACTTATTAAGCAAAAGTAATCATTTTAATTCAGAGCCACCATTTATCAAGAGAGCAATGTAAATCACTTAATTTAATTTGCAGTTTCGACTTATCTTTCTTTAGTAATCCAATTGTTGGATTTTCGTAAATCACTTTTGACGAAAAGGGCAAAGATAATTCAATTTCATCCATGTAGATAAGTTCTAGCAAAGATTCCATTTATATAACTAAAAATTCTGCTTCATCTTTTATATCATAGGTTCTCAACGTGGGCGATAACACCCCTTGTGGGCGTTTGAGGCTTTCAGGGGGGCAGTAAAAGACCCAGAGAAAATTAGGGGGCGTTGAGACGGCACGAAGAGGCTTTTGAAGATTAACCACATATAGTCTAAAAAAGACTAACAAAAACACGCTGATTATGTACGAACAAAAGTAAACTTTAATACTGTTTACCTGATGTTGATTATATGTATTTAAATCATTTATATATCACATGTACAGAAAACTCACATATTTAGGTAGTACGGGAAGTGGATGAAAAACTTACGTGTTATCTTTGTCTGTGAGAAGTAGGGAAAATGTTTCGTCCACTGCATTTCATTACGTATATTATCCAAGAAACATAATTAAAAATGTTAACCATGAATTAACGTGATTCTTTAAAAGCTGAAACTGTCAATTTATATTTATTTTGAAAGCAATAGTTTATTACGAATTACTTCGTATCATCAAAACCTCTGCCTGCCTTTATAACAGATAAGCTAAAACTTTTATTCCACTCTTTTAAATAAAGAAGAAACTCAGTAGAGCGTTTCAATTCCAACAATATACTATCTATGACTAAAATATATAATATTACACATTTAAATATATTTATGGGCAACAGCTATTTCAGATTTGTAAGTAAAACAAATTAGGGGGCTTTAGAAATAAAAAACTTAAGACTTTAAAAAATATGATTTCTAATGTGTATATTCTTATTTTAATAAACTATAAACTAGAGACGTTCGATATTATTCGCCATTCAGTAACCTATGTATTTAATTACGATAGCCACAATTCTTATTTGCAATCGCTAATGACTCATCATCGTATCTGGAAAACGTTTTCCAAATGAATTTATTTTTAAATGTAGACAGACAAAGAATGCTAGGCACAGAATAAGAATATTTAAGAAAATGGTTAAAAGCGGACGGTTTGCTAAAGTACTATCGAAATTTTCCAACATGAATACAAAATATCAAATCATACTTATATTCTATCGAACGAATCTTTCAGAATAAATTCTAAAAGAACGATTGCATAATTTATGTCACAAGAGGAACGTGACTTATTTTTCAATGAAATAATTTAAATTTCAATACAATTTACGGGCCTTTACATGCGATGCTGAATTTAAAGAAAATCAACTTAAGATTACACAACACACTTTTTCAAATTTTTTTTTTTGATCCAGTAACAGGAAAATTAAATTATGTTTATATTCAGATTATATTGTTAAGTTGATTCTGGAAGCAAAAAGTCTGTTTGACCTGCTATAATTTTGCAATTTTAAAGACTTAAGAATTTTTGAAGTTTTTTCAAACCTATATAAAATGCCAAATTTTTAAAATGTTTTAGTCGTTTTAAGTGATTTATGTTTCATAGATTATTGCGAACAAAAGTTAGTATGGATTTGAAAATCTGTTCTCTTGTTGATTTTTAATAATTATTTTTATAGCTAAACCTGGGGAAAACACGAAACATTTTAAAATATTAACTTCGGCATTTTTAAAAAAAAATAACCAAAGATCTCAGAACTAAATCCGTACTAACTTTTATAGAACGCATGGTTGGAAATATCTACAAAATAATAGCGTCTAACACGAATGCGACCATCATGGTCTACAAATTGAAGCGTGATTCATCTGAAAAGACAACTTGGTGCCAATCAGCTTGCCAGGCTCTGTGCTCATGAGTCCATTGTAGACGTAGCCGTTGATGGTTTGCCGTGGGGGAGGATCCTGTATAAAGGTACCCTAGCATGCAATCCACGGTGCAGCAGACGTCGACAAATTGACGAAGTCGACATTAGTACACCTATAGCAGTAGACCAACGTGCTGCCTGGAGGAAGCTGTACGGTCATTCACCGCCATATGGAGCAGATGTCGATCGTCGTGCGCTGACGTCACCTTCCGTCGTTCACTGCCAGTTTTCTAGTTGTTCGGTGCTCGTCGGTTCACCGCTTCCAAACTGGCATCACTGTGGAACTGAATCACTGCACACGAGCTCCTTTTGCGCAATAGGAAAATCCTCCTTTTCAAATGCCGATAAGCTCCCCCGTTCAAACTCCGTAAGTTGTTGGAATTTCTCCTAATTTCGTCCGGGCGGCATACTTAGGTCTCGCTAAACGCTTGCCACCAACAAATAATCACTAACTATTTTCAACGTCACATTACAGCCCTCTATTTATACGCTTTCAGCATCAGTTCAGAGGGCGCTGCGCATGCCACGTATGCGCGGTGGCTCTAAAACTTTACTATTTTATGTAGAATCCAATAATTTATATTTCTGCAATTTCATTTAATTCTGATGATTCCTTCATGGTTTTGCATTTTTTACAAACAGAAGTGTAGCCTAAATCAACCCAAATATGGAGAACGGACATTTTCGTTATATCTTTTTTTTCTGTCTGTCTTGGTGGACGCAAAAAACTCTTTGTGGGCTGCTACTCCCCCACTTCTGCCTTAAGGGGAATACTCCACAACCGAGTGGCGATTTCATGATATGACAGTCTAGCATCATAGAAGGTAATCATACATACTTATTAAAACTCTGGTAGATGATTGTACAATGTTTTTGGTGTGGCATAAACTTCTCGTCAATGATTTACAGCAGTTAAGAGACGAAACATATCAAAGTATCTTGCCAATGCATTTGAAAAACAATTCATATGGAGGTTCAGAAAGTGTTTCTTGGTCAACGCATGTGTGCGGCTATGTAATTCTAATAATTTGCATATTCTAACCTGTTTCGTATTTCCTGCAAGTTTGTTTAAATTGTGTGATTCCTTTGTGTTGTACAAATGTTCGGAAACAGTAGTGAACACTGATATATATATATTTTTATCAGGTAATACTTTCGAGAAATCTTGGAAACTTCAACAGAAATATCAAAATATGATGAAGTTTTTAACTTGAAAAAAATGGAAAAGTGATATCAGATTGGGTGGTTACATTTCTTATTGACACCTTAGTAAAGATTGCCATTATCTTAAATTTATAAAGCATGGCCTTATTATACTTCCTTTGATGCTTTTATGGCCTCTCTATTTTTAACAGAGAATGGACACTAAATATTACAGTTTAATAAGTAAAATATTCTTCTAATATCTTTTTTTTAATTTTTTAAACGCCAATAGATTCCGAAAAAAAATCGGAACACATTTTATTCTCTAAACTTTAACATGTTGCTACAATCTGAATATATAATATAGTTTGGTAATGCGAAATTAATATCAAAACAATTCAGAATGCTACAAGTAAAAATTACATGAATATAAACAGTAAAACAATAAAAAAGTTAATATTAAAATGAATTAGAAATGATATTTAAAAATTGTTAGAAAATGTTAAATAGGTCTAAATTTATTTCTTAAATTTAAGTTGATAATTATTAATTTTCTATAACTGAGCCACTACACTTTTATTTATAGTTCGAAGATGAAGAACAAATCGTGCCAAACTACTCTAGCAGCTCATTTTTCTGTATTGGACTCCTATTCAAAATGAGCATAATAAATCACCATGTTGGCGGTAAATAAAAGTGTGAACTAAAACTGGATCCAACCATTTTGATTCGTATAGCTCAGTGATGGGCATTGTCGATCGCGATCGACCGGTGGACCACCAAGAAATTTTTAGGTGACCACCTTCACTAAAATACAAGACGCACATACTAAAAGAAACTTTTTTTGGAACACTAACGCCAACTTAACTAGAGAATCAGCTCTTCACAATCGATTCGACTGTGGTTAGTTACTCAAATGATTCGATTAATGTGTAGACGACACATGTACCTTCATTGGAAACACACGATGGCATTGGTGGATCACTGCGATGAAATCCGTATAAATGAACTCTTTCCTACACGTAAAAGGGAGAATAAATGTTGATGATTAGCCCTTCCCGCGATAGCACGGGACTGGCTATTGAAACATGATACCCCATCCCACGCTTGTTCCGCATTGAAGTCATGTCCCGTGATGACGCAGGAAACGATAAGGAACAAATCAAGTACAAATCTTGATTTCAGATTTATCGGTTCACGTAAGTTCTCTGCACAATGCATTGAATACGTCTACTGTTCACTGTCTAAATAATCTGTCATATTTTTAAAAGATGGATACAATGTCGAAAACAAGTGGTAAGAAAAGAAAACATACAATTTTAAAACAGACTGACCACACCTACGCCACTAGGAAGACCGCAACACCTTAAAAACATTTGAAGTAGTCCGTAATCTGGAAAAGTCTGCGCCCACCCCTGGTATAGCTTAATATCTTGATCATAGGTTCTCAACGTGGGCGATAGCGCCCCCTTGTGGGCGTTTGAAGCTTTCAGGGAGGCAGTAGAAAACCCAAAGAAAATTAAGGGGCGTTGAGATGGTACGGAGGGGCTTGGACAGATTAACCAAATGTAATTTTAAAAAAGACTAAAAAAACACGCTGATTATGTACTAACAAAAGTAAACTTCCATACTGTTTACCTTATGTTGATTGTATGTATTTAAATCATTTCTATATCACATGTACGAAAATTCACATATTTCGTTAGTTCGGGAAGTGGATGAAAAACTTAAAGATTCCATTACATTCAGACCTACATTAAATTGAATGATATAGTGCATTTTAATTCCTGTAGTGCATGTGTTGTCTTTGTCTGTGAGCAGTAGAATAAATTTTTCGTCCACTGCATTTCATTACTTACATCATCCAAGCAACATAATTAAATATGTTAACCAGGAATTAACGTGTGATTTTAAAGGCTGAAATTGTCATTTATATTGAAAGCAATAGTTTCTTATAAATTACTTAGTGTCATCGAAACCCCTGCCTGTCTTTATAGCAGGTAAGCTAAAACTTTTATTCCTCTTTTGAATGAAGAAAAAATTCAGTTGGCGTTTCAATTCCAACAATATCCTATCTATTTGTGACTAAAATATATAATATTACACATTTAAAAATATTTGAGGTAATAGCTATTTCAGATTCTCAAGTAAAAGAATTGGGGCTTTAGAAAAAAATTGAATTAAAAAATATATTCTATTAGTAATAGAATATTTTTCAAAAATTTAACTCTTGTTTTTACCATGTATTATGTACACTCTTATTTCTCTAGAGTGGGAGGGGGTGGTATCGAAATATTCACTAGAAAAGGGGGCACCGGTTCAAAAAAGGTTGGGAACCTATGATCTAGATGAATGATGTAAAATGTTTGAATAACTAATTTCAAAATAAGAAATTTGACATCTTAGTTTATTTTCAATGTTTATCATCTTAAATATATTTGAAAACAGTATATATATATTCTTTTTTTGTGCTTCTTTTAAGTCTAAATCTATAGTGCATCATCATTATTATTACTTAGGTTTTATTACCTCAGCCATAAGTTAAAGCATAATGATCATTCAGAAATTTAAATAATGTACATATGGATAGATTCAGAGCTTACATTGTTAACAAATACGTTGATTTATGCTCTGTTGGTCTTAACTTCTCTGATAAAAGACTTCATTACACGATACACGCCTCACGAAACAACTATACACCAAAACATCTTCAAGAAAATACCCCAGGAGCAAAATAAACACAAGTGAATGAAAAAGCATAAAGTTTAGTGTTGGTCGTGACCACTGGTCATATTTCTGGGTCAGTCAGAAAAGCAATATGGCATCGTTCCAACAACCTAAACCTACTTTTATAGGATAGTTTTTGGAAAAATAGTCCAGAGATGGCTCTCGTGTCTCTGAAGATGATTGAGTTCTATGAAGCTTATACAGAGAAATAAATGTAATAAAAATAATATACAGCAACCACAAATGTGTTCTTTATTGAAATATATATATAAACATAGTTACATTCCAGTGATGAGGTTATTCGAGGTTTTAGAATGTATTTGAAACCAAATACTGGATGGTACTGCAAGCTTTATTTACGGTTTAAGTTCAAGTAATAGTTTTCTGGGGTTTATAGATAAGTTATTTGTATATTGATATATATATATATGTTTATGTGATATTTTAGTGTATTTATGTCACCGGACATGTTAATCTGATCTGATATCCAGACATTATATTTTGGAAAAACATTAAGAAAATAATTACCATTCTATTATAATAGTTATTACTTTATTATAATAGTTATAACCTTATTAATAATAGTTATGATTCTATTATAACAGCTGCATAATAGATCTATTAAAATTTTATTATTTTATTATAATAGTTCTAGTTTAAAAAATTTATATTATAATAGCATAGTTAATTTATAATACTTGGTTAAGTTTTAACCCTACTTTAATTACGATTAGTTATGTAAAAGAGGGACAAATATTATTATTAATTTCCATATTTGTTCAAATTAATCTTAAACTTCTGTTGCTTCACGTTATCTATTAATTTATCATTTTTTTAAAGATATTAGATGGTTTTCGGAAAGTAATTAATATTTTACTGCAAGAATACCGTTATATATATTTAGTAAATTTATGGTAACCTAATAAGAGATAAATAAAGATTACGGTGACCAATCTTAACTCGAGTATTTATCGATTCGAAATGAGGATTACAATGATTTATCTATACATATGTATGTAGATTTATTTTTTCCTAGGTAATTTTTACTTGATATTCGACATTGGTTACAAAGCTTGAGTGTTTTAAAAGTTCTTCTTCTAGTGTTATGATTTTTTCATTAGTATTAATTGAATCTTATTCTAACTCTATTTTCTTTTGCTTCCAGACCAATAATACTGTTGTTGTAGTTGGTATGTCCTTCCCGTAGGGAATTAAGGAAAGTTTCCAGAGACTGAGACAGGTTGGACTTCTATATGATAGATGGCGACACCATTTACCTCCACTATTTAGACATGGACTGGAGGGGAGGGAAATATTCTCCAGAACACTGCACCCGTGGTTTCTGCTGCGACCGTTCACAAGATTTTCTGACTCACTGATTTAACGAGCACGTGCTCCGTGTGTACCGAGGGTATTTGGGGGCATCAAGCATCGAACCCAGGCTCCCCAGTCTGGAGTCCGATGCTCTAACCACTAGGCTGCCACGGCCCTACCCAGTGATACTCGTATATGCAAGTTCAAGGGAAGGTTGGCTAGTCTTAAAAACACGTTTTACTCAACAATCTTAGATCTTTACACTATGAGTTTGCTGTTATACTACTGAGAGGTTATTTTATATTTAACTAGTACTGTACTAGTTATATTTCTTTGCTTTTTAGATAAATGACAATTCAATATATATATATATATATATGACAGTCCCACAGGCCCGTTGGTAAAATGATGAGAGCACCATATCTATAAATAACATCTATATTATTATTCAAACATATCAAATCCAACATGGTGGTCCTTTGGAACGCAACCGAGTGGAATAAGAAGCAACAATGTAGCGTGGAGTCACCAGCTATCTTTCCGTTTACACTCTCTCCTTAAGTCAGTGTTCGCTCTAACTTTAAGTAGTCTTATTTACCCTCAAATCCCTACACGATAGTAAAGAGTTCGCTCTATTTCTATTTATTATTTACTTAATTTTGAAGCTAAACTTTCTAGACCTGACATATACATATATATTAATAATTTCTACTTGGGTGGTTGAAATAATTTGAAGACAAAAGACAAAAAATATTGAGATTTAGAATCTTAATTTGGTGGGTGTTACAATATTATAAACATTGCTGATGCTTACAGCTGTATGCTTACATAAAAGTGGGTTTTAACCAGTTTTAAGGCTAGCCAATTTTTTCCTAATGCACTTCTCAAATTTTCAATATTTGCGACCCGATATTAAATCATAATTTTCATTGCTCCCCCTACCACCAATCAGTAACAATGCATTGCATTCAATAATACTATGCTTTGACGCTAAAGCTACAATACGGCGTTAACCTCTTCAGTACCACCGGCGTACATAAACGTCTCGCTCAGCCAAAGCGTTAATTACTACCGACGTATATATATGTCTTTCCGAAGAATGTTCTTTTCTCTGCACTGCTACCTATAAAATTATTCCGAAGGCTTTGGAATGCAATAAAAGCACCTTGATAGTGTTTGCTAAGGATTTACTTATTTCAGAGGAATTGCTTATTTATCCCCCCCCCCTTCCTATACATCACATACGCGTGCGTACGTGGAAAATGGTGGCATTGGGTGGCAAATTGCGTATCTTTTAATTGTCTGTTAAAGGATTAATTAAAAGCCATACAAATTATCAACACAAGTGTTATTTTTTGTATATAATTTTATACATGACGAACCCTTGAGAATCAATGATAATTAGTTACCTTGTTCTTAAATTAGTACTGTTAAATTAATTCCCAAATACGTCGTACAGCACATTTATAATGCAGTAATTTTATGAGAGCAATCCCCTGCGTCCTTTAACTTAGCTACGGGTAAAATTTGTTAATTTTGAAGAGTTTTTTGTTTGAAAAATTACGGCACTTTTATTGCTCTTGGTGAGTTAGGCACTAAGTAAAACCGGTTCAAGGTCACTGATCACCATAAAATGTGCTAAAAGAAAGAATAGTCTGAAAAATATCCTGAAATACAGTAGACTCTCGCTAATTCAAACCTCCGATAATACGAACCTCTCGCTAATTCGAAGTATATGCTCAGCCCCTAGGAAAACCCTTGAAATTTCAAATTAAAGCAATACGTTTTGATACACTCGGTATTTCGAAGTAAAATCTGTGGCTTGCCAGACTACAATACGCGACAGTTCGAAGTTATCTTATAAAACTGACAATTCGAACATTTACTATCATGCACAGTCCTGTAGCAAACAGGTTGGAGCTTACATATTTTGTGTTGTGAGTGATTTTGGGGTTTATTGGCGCAAGAGCCGATTTCGGCTATACTGCGCCAAACATTTGTTTTAATATCGGTGGTCTAGACGGGAAGAGAAAGAAAGAATGAATTGAATGACAAGAAAGAGGGTCGAAAATAGAGAAGGATCACTAGGGTACCCCGGGTTTGTGAAGCCCGTGTTTACCAAAGACAGTAAACCCCGTGGGAAAAGGAAAAGATCACTAGGGCACCTCGGGACTGTGACACCCGTACTCACCTAAAAAAGGCGAGCCCCCTGAGGGGGTATTTTGTGTTTTATTGTCTCTGCGTGTCTCCCCTGTAATGTAGTCTGATGATAATCTGTCTGCCATTCGTTCGTTGTGTTTCTCGGTTCCTCAAGCAAAAAGATACTTTTATTGCTTTCCTTCTTCAAGTGGACAATATACCAGCCGCACTTGTTGTCTGACGTCTATATCTGTCATTTAAAGTGTGACTTTGCAACACATGTGTTCAGAAAGGATGATTTATTGAGAAGAGATACACCGTAGGATTGTATATTTTACGTCGGAGTGACATGACGATTTATGACTCATGCGTGACTTTTCAAAGAGTGCATGGGTGTGACATATGACACCAAAGAGTGCATGGGTTAGACTGGACCCTGCTTTGAAGAACCAATGGTGTTGGAGACAGTGTCTAAGGGAACAGATTACAGATCAGACAGACTTTTAAATAAAACAGATTGTTTTGTCAAAAAAGCTTAATTACGCACAGTATGTATTCTTTTAGTAATCGTTTGTAAAACATAAATGTAATTTTTTAAAAAATACAGGACTTTTAACTTTTGTATAATATTTATACTGTATAATATGTACTTTTTAAAAATACTTTAAAATAATTTTATACAAATGTTCGATTGTTGTGTTATTACATTGTTTCAAATTTAAATGTGAAGAAAAAAGATTTATGTTCGTGTATTTTGGGAGTTTTTTCTAAGACTCTTGATGATTCAAACTCTTTTTAATGCGAAGTTTTTTATTGGTCCTTCCAACTTCGAAATATTGAGAGTCGACTGTATTTTTAAAATAGGGAGAAAAAAATGGAATCACACACACAAGAGGAAAAGTTTGTTGAATGGAAAATACACTTCGCTATTTGGAGGTTATTCTATAAAGAAAATAGTAAAGCGTTCTTGGTTCCAATAAAAAGTTCGGGCTAAATAGAACTTTGTTATATGAAGGTCCGGCTGTATACATGTCATAGAAATTTATTGAAATCAAACAATACTAAAAATAAATGCAGGGATATTTTTGAAGGACTGAGAATCAGATTTCATTTGAATTCTTTCTATAATATGTGGACAAATAACTATATTTCCAAGCTACTGTTACCACGGTGGGGAAAATTTAATATCGCAGCAATACTTTATGGAACTTTTGTATATGAAAAATTGTGATACAAAAAAAATATAAATATTTTATACATTCTTATATCTCTTCTTGTTCAAAGTCATTTAAAATTATTTTAATGCACATAACATATTACTATTTCTTTCTCTAAAGAAAAGTTTATTTAAAAAATAACTCAGAATTTAAATCAGGAGCAAAATTTAAGTGAATCGCTTATCAAGCAGTATTTGAAAGGTAAAGGAAGTTTAAAAATATTTGAATTTTAAAAGATACTACGATTAAATTTCTATTGTTTAAAAATCAGCGAAGATTTATAACTGAACTTAATAACACGTCTTTAGTTGTATAATAATACTATTTGTCTTATTATCGTTAAATTTCATTAGAAGTAATCTTCAGCAAACACAAATGAAAACTGGCCATTCTAAAATACCAAAAACAAGTTAGTTAAGATGTATTGACTTCATTCTTCCATCTTGAAATATATTTAACTCTAAATCTAAATTCTAATCTTAACAAATACTTGAAGATTAAATTCGTAAGACTAAGATTAAACTGTAACCGTACAATTTCCTTATTATGAATTAAAATTACTTCTAACTTCCCAGGCTCATATGAAATCCAGGGCATTTAGGAGTAATTAAAAGTTCTAATTTATAGCCTTTATTATATTAGTTTTATCATTGCTTTCTCTTGTCGGACATCTAAATTCCATTTGAATACCGTCCATTGCAGAAGAGGCCATAATTTCGGACATTTATTAGAAGGGGAACGAAATAAATACGTCAGAATTGGACCGTGCTGCTATAGGTAGAAGAGAATATTAGACTTTAGAAATGTAATGGATTTGAGATAAATATCAGATTAGAGTAGATTTGAGTGTATGGTTAATGAATTTCTGTTGTAAATATTTTACTGCTTGGGAAATAAATTGCGAAAGCATGTCCCGCTATTGAAAGAAATCCTTTTATGCTTAAAATAAAACTGGATTATTATTTTGGATTCGAAAAGGAATAGAATTTAGCTGGAATCTGGATGTTTAATTACTACATGAGCAAATAAATTTCAAATAATATCTTTTTTTTATCAACGTAAAAAAGCGAGTCGTCTGGCATTTTAAAATATTTAGTTTTATTTAAATTTGTTTATTATTTTGAGCTAATTTTTGATTGACTATTTAAACTTTACAGTAGTTTTAGATATTGTTTAAGAGGAAAATTATCTTCCAAATTATTATCGTCTGCTTAAATTGAATAATTCATGAAACTCTAATTCAGGGGCACTCAACCTTTTTTTCTGCTGTGCCGCATCATGGGATAAAGGAGAAGATTTAAAATATGCAAATTTGATCCAAATATTTTATTCCTGTTTTGCTTTTTGTAATTATAATTTATATATATTTTTTATTTTTGTTACTAATATTGAATTAGAAGTATTTAAGAAACGCTACTTCTCAATTCCTGCATTAGAAAACGGTTTCATATAATTACTAATAATATAAGAAACTTCGTAAGATGTTTTTGTTACCGCTGTGACATTACCACTGACAAAGCACTTTGTTTCTGTTGCAAAGATTATTCAAGACAACCTATCTGTTACCTCTTGAAAGAGATCTTAGAGGAAAAGTGTCATTGAATGTATGATTCTTGTTATATATATATATATATAGTAGTATTTTTTAAATACAAACACTTTCGTGACAAATCAGACAATTACTGATTCATGTTTGTTTTTCACTACGAAATTGTCAACCTCTCAATCGCCTTAAAACGATAAATTTTTTTTGGATAGTTTTCGCTTGCCAGGTATGAAAGATAGTGAAAAATTAGTTCCACCCATAAAACTGACACTACTCCAGTGTTTTCTGTAATCACTATCCGCAACCGTTACAAATAGAAAAAGAATATCAATTGGCATTCGTACGATATTGACAACAAAAAGCAAAATTGGTATATTTGATTCCATTACTCCAAATTTTTAATATATTTTTCTTAAATAAGTGTATTTTTCTGAGAAATGGGCACTGATCGGGCCACTTAAAAAGGCTCGGTGAGCCGCAGGTTGAGTACCGATGCTCTAATTTATCCAATGGGGTCCATTTATCGCTACAATCGTTTGCCACGTGATTATCAAATAAACAATAACAGCTAATCGTATTCCACTTGTGGTTGTGTGCTAACCGCCAATTTTGCTTACATTCAAATTTTATATTCTTTAAATCTTGTTAGTACTCTAATATTTTTAATATAATTTCTAGTCTTTTGCTTTTCGTATAGTCATTAAATATATACATAGTTTTAGTCTACAGAATAAGATTTAAGCTTAGGGTATACTTCTGTTCTTTGACCTCGCGTCTTGTGTTTTTGTATTCTTTTAGGCTTAGTAAATAGTTTGCCAGCCATATTGTCTTTCAAAAAATTATGGATCGTTCATTTGAACAAAATTCGTTATACTAAAATTAAGTGTTAAAGTGTAGAACCGGGAAAAGGGGGCCCTTGGCGATGTAAATTTTATTGGCGACCGGAATTGATCGCCAAGCAACTTTATTTAACGACAGATATTTTTGGCGCCCGGAATCGATAACCAAGCAACATAATTTAGCGATAGATGTTCCAAGAATTTACTAATTGTAATTTTGCAGAAAAAACAAAGAAATATTAAAGTGGAATTTAAAAAAAAATTGAAAGCTATCAGAAATGCAAAATAAATAAATAAATAAATAATAATAATAATAATTGTATTTTTTTTTTAAGTAAAAGGAAAGAAAAGATTTTTCACGCACATTTTATTATATGAGAGTAGATACAAATCCGAAAATTCCGCCATAATACTCAGTCGAATCAGACACGTGGAAATTTCATGAGCGTATTATCATGTGATTATGACGTCAGATGAATCCAGTCCATTAATTTATTTGCTGATGTGTAATCGTCATTTGTTAAAGTTATGTAGCTTACATAAGTTGGCTACTTTGGTAATTATTCTAATTACGTGTTTCAATAGGCTCAATTCATAACGTTCACGTGTTCACGATTTAATTCAAAAATGACATTAAACTTTGAACTTGTTCTTCTATTTGTAAAATTTAGATAACATTTCATAATTTGGTAAAGATAGTCAAATGTAATAATAAAAAAAATCATCACACATAAGATTTTAAAATTAAAAAAAAATCTTATTTCATTTGTGAACTTTTAATTTTTTTATTTATTTTGCTTACTTATGTACGTTATTATTGTTGACAAATGTAATGAAAAGAAAGTGTCTGCAAAGAGCAAAAGTTGGCAACAAAGAAGCACGTGAACTGATCAGCTGGAAAACCATGATTGTGTGTGTTTGTATCGCATGATTATGACGTCACATAAATTTATGAATTGATTGGCTAGAAAAACGTGTTTGTCTTTATCATGTGACTAAGACGTCTCATGAATGTAGCCCCTATGGACTAAATTCATGTGACGCCAAAATCGCATGATAATTTTAAACCACGTGTTTTTAGCCAATCAAGTTCAAAAACACATGTGACGTCATACTCACGATAAATGCAATTATCTATTTTCAGAAAATCAGTTCATGCACTTCGTTGTTGCCAAATTACGCTTTTTACAGAAACTTTTTCTTAAAAAAATTAATATTTTCATTTTATTTAAAAGTACATGTATAAAACAAGACTTTTTTTCTCTCATTTTAAAATCTTTTTGCAGAAATTTCTTTTTATAACTTTTGAGCATCTTTACCCAATTATGCAATTTAAAATTTTACCTGTTTTACAAATACACTGCTGGCCACCGTAAATGCAACACCAAGAAAGACAAGCGATATCACAACAAAATTTATTTTGTAGATAACACGTTGACCAAGTATCAAATGATTAAATTTATAGACTTCTGTGAAGTGTGGTTCCTGTCAGAATCAGTAGCCAGAGTAGCCACCATTGTTGAAAATCACCGCTGCCACATGCCTCGGCATTGATTCAAAGAGACTTTGGATGTGTTCTTGGGGTATAGTAGACCAAGCAGCTTCCACACATTGCCAAAGTTGATCTGGTGTGGCTGCTAGGGGTGTAATCTGGGTCAATCGTTGAGCAACCATGGGCCACATGTTTTCTACAGGCAAAAGATCCGGAGAGCACGCCGGCCAGGGAAGCAATTCAATTTGGTGATTGACGAAGAACCTTTGGACAATGCGTGCCACGTGTGGTCACGCATTATCCTGTTGAAGTATGGCTGTGGCCAAGCCCTGAAGGTAAGGAAGGACAACTGGCTCCAACACCTAGGAGATGTAGCGCTGGCTGTTTAAAGTATCGGCAATGCGTACTAGAGGAGTGCGAGAGTGATATCCAATACCGCCCAATACCATAATACCCGGTGCAGGACCAGTGTGGCGGTCCATAAAGCAGCTGTTCAGCATCCTCTCTCCACGGTGTCTCCAGACTCGAATCCGACCATCGTGGTGTTGCAGACAGATGCGTGACTCGTCAGTAAAGACAATTTCATTCCATTCTGCCACCCACATCCTTCTTTCATCGCACCATTGGCGGCGGAGACGTCTGTGGTTCTGCGTCAAGGGTAGACCAAGCAATGGACGTCTTGCGGACAGACCCTTCTGATGTAAACGGCGTCGAATGGTACGCGAAGACACTGAATGATGCGTTACAGACTCAATGTGCTGCGCTATGGTTCGTGATGTGACTGAGCGATCCGTCACTGCCATGCGCACAATTTGCCTGTCCTCACGTGAACTGGTGCACTGAGGTGGATGTGATCGACCAAGTCGGTCCGTCGTACGCTCCTTCATGCAACGGTCACATATCCGCATTACAGTTGTTTGGTTTCGTCCAACACGACTACCGATTTCCCTGAAAGAAAATCGACAATCTCGGTAGGCCACTATCATTTTTCTGTCGAACTCGGATACTTGATGAAAAGCTGATCGCTGTTTTCTGCGAGACATAACTGAACGTTTTTCGAAAAAATCACAAGAGAAAAACACAATTGCCGAACTTGAAATCGTCGAAATCTCCAAGTCTGAAATAGCGCTTTGAGGTGGTGTCACAGGCGTGAGTGATGTGTGTCTGCGCTGAAATTCTAATCATTTGCATATCTCCCCTCCGCTAATGCATGTTGTAAATTTCATGTTATTTGCGGGCTTCCTTCAGGGTGTTGCATTTACGGTGGCCAGCAGTGTAGAATAAAAAGTAAGAGCTAGTTTATTGCCCGTTTTGAATTCAATGTAGAACACGTGTTTATATTACCATGTGATCGTCATGAATTTAGTCCATTGGATAAAAGAATTGCCCTGCGTAATGAACGCTGATTGAACTAAATACGTATTTAATTTTGCATATTTTCTTGATATTGTTATCATCTGGAGATTGTTTTAATCATTTCAGTGATTAAAAAAATAAAATTCATCTGTGAAATAAACTAGGTCTGTTATCATTTTCAAGAGTAAAGTTTTAAAATTTTTTAGTTCTTTTTTCTGAACGAGCTAGGAGAAGCGTCGCCGTGATTTCTTGTTTACTTTCAAGGGAAGTTTCTTTATAAATGTGTGACGGTTCTATCCGCGTCCTTTCGTTAACATAATCCTCTTGGGAAACCTAAGACCAACCTTCTGAAGAAGCAAATCTGATTATTCAGATTCGGTGGGATATATATATATATAGTCTAGGTCAGTGATTCCCAAAGTGGTCTATATAGACCCCCAGGGTCTATGACAACCTCCAAGGGGTCTATGTCAGTCAAAATCTAATTTGGGGGTCCATGAGGTGTAAGTAGGGGGTCTAAGATAGTGGCTCTCATTCAACTGACCATGACTTTAATTTTAAAAAAAATATTAATCAAGTGGAAACCAAATTTTACCTATTTTACAGATTTATTTACTAAATTTATAATGAAGTTAATTTGCATTTACAAGGGGACAGCATAAATTTTTTAAAGCAAGAACCATTTCAGCTTTTCTTTCCTGAGTTAAGCTAAAGAAGTATAATAAGGTCCAGAATTTTCTAAATTTGTCACAGACAATCTGTCAGGACGTTTCAACCGACGTTCAACATTTAGCTGCCTTTTAGTCAGATTTTGAAACCAGGTTTGAGAATGCTTTGACTATGGTAGTACCACAATAGGCAATGAATTCATAGGGTCATATTGAAAAGAAAAAGTCCCATTACAATAGGAACTGATCGTAATAAGCACTAACGAAGATGTTAAAGTTTAAAAACGGTTGTCAGCAATTTTGGCTTTAAAAAGTCAAACCTGCTATTCGACTAGACTTATGGAATATCGTGAGAAGTTTTTCATTGCTTTCTTAAGTGTGAAGGAGTTTCTCAGCGCGGTTATCAATCAACAAAACAAAACAAAAAAGAAAGGAGAAAAAAACTGGACACTTACGGAGGAAATGTAAGGTTGAACCAGACAAGATTCATACCAAATGTTGAAAATTCGATATTGTTTTGTGCTAGAGATTCATCCCTTCCCTTAAAATCATCTGTTTGTTGTTTATTTAACAGTTTTGTTTATTAATTAACTTTTAATTTAATTAATTAATATGTGCTTTTTAAATTTTAAACACTATAGTTCATTACAGTTAGAAATTTAATTTTTTAAAGTAGGAGTAGTAGTACAAGGCTGTCAAAAAGACATTTAAGTTAATAAATTCGCAAAATATCAATATTAATTAAGCGGGGTATACCCCAAACCGAAAACATGGCAAGGGGTCTATGAGACGAAAAAGTTTGGGAATCTATGGTCTAGGTTTTCAAGCTAGAGAGATAGAGAATGTGAGGAAAAGGACAGATTGCTACTGATCAGATATCATACTATTTTATAACGCATTTCAGAGATTAGGTAGAGGAAAGAATTAAAGCGATGGATTGGTCACTAAAGTTTAATTATTGCTCAGATAATTGGGATAATAGATTTGATCCTGAAATAAAGAGGAAGGATATTTAAAGTCTTCTCATAATTCGCGCATCTCATTATTTACTCTCATATTGCTTAGATTAGGAACATCTCTTCTCGTTTGAATTATTAGAACTGTGTTGATAATTTGTGTGTTCAATTTACAGATAGATTAACTGATATGGCTAGACATCCTTCCCCTCCTCCCACATCTCTAGACGGGATTGAGAGAATACCTCACCCCTTACAAATGTAACACATTGGAAAGAAATTTTTATCATTTCCATAAATATTCTTTTTTACATTTTTAATTCGTCAAACATAATAATAACCACTAATTAAATGCAAATAAAAAAATTTCCAACTTTAAATATCCGATTTGACGTTATCAGTATACAGATTGTTTTGGATCCACATTTGTTTCAGATTTTAGTTTTGTTCTGTTGTGCTTAGAGTGCCGGTTGACTTTTTAAATGAAATGGCATATATGTTACCTATATATATGACTGGATATTTATCTAATGAAGTTGAAGAACTTTTATATTAATCCAAATGACAGCTAGGTTGCATTGATAAATTAGATACTTGTATTTGTATTTTAGTTTTCAAACCTTTTGCACTATGTCAGCGTTTCTCAAACTGAGGGCGCGCCTTCTAGGGGGGCGGGATAATCTCACCCGGGGGGGCGTGGATATCAAAAAGTCGAAAACAAAAGATTACCTCAAAAAATATTAATTTACTGAAAGGAAGCAAAAAAAAAAAGTCTGACATATAATGATTAAAATATATAATTTACACTGATATAATATACATATAAATGTATCTGTATACCACAATGCATTTCATCAATGATCCATCAATACTACGTTAATGTAAATTAATTTACCCATGGTCTTGTCATATTCAAAATTTAATGCTTTTCTTGATAGTTTGTATGGTTTATAATTAAAGTCGTATTGTAGCTTTAGCATCAAAGTAAATTATTATTGAATTCTATACATTGTCATTGTATGGTGGGGGGCACGACGAAAATTATGCTTGAAAATTGGATCACAAACATTGAACGTTTAAGAAGCACTGCACTATGGCATAGAATTGCAAAAATTATTTTCAGCGCAAAATTGTGTAGAAATTACATTGTTGTTATACAATTGTTTTTTAAGTTCCTCTTATTTTATAAGCTGTAATCTAAAATCAGTATCAATCATCTAAAAGTAAAAAAATATATTTGTTTAAATCAGTTCATTGAAGTTTATAGGGACATAAGCATATATTACAGAAGTATTAAAATTCCAGCATATTACTTACAAAACCTCCCTGAAGAACTTTTAAATTTATCACGTTTGTCAAGTCATTCCTGAATCTTTCTTCTACAAATGAAAAATTTAATGCATTGAGTGAAAATGGTTGACTTATGTTGACTTTACAGTCTCTGTTTACACATGTGAAAACACTTTCCACAAAAGAACAAAGGTAAATTTCATTCTAAAAAAATACACCAACCAATTAACTACTCTCGCACTTCACATCCAAGACGGTTGCTAGAAAATTTTTCGGAACAAAAGCAGCAGAAGAGTGGAACACAATATGATCGGTGGCGGAAAACGCTTTCTTCAATAAAAGAGCTTTTTCCGTTACCATGGCAATATGTGACGTCAATGATAACTCAAACGATATGCAAATAAATATGCGTAATGAACTTACTTGCTGCCCCATACCAGTTTCGTTGCCACGATGTAGCTGGAACGCCTGAAAAAATGAAAAGAAAATTAAATGGGTTGAAAAGAGAGCACGCTTTGTATTGGAAGGAAGCCGACAAACTGTTTTTGAGTGGCTATGAATAAAAATGGCGACGAATATTTGAAAGAATTCCGAATTTTCGAGCCGTGTCTCAAATCTCTAATGAATTAGAAGGAACACGACTTTCTTTTCTTTAAAGTTTTAATTAAAATGCAGAAGGTATTTTGAATAGACAAACAGATGTATTTAGATTGAGAATTAGTATATGTGAAATGTCGGTAGTTTTGTTTGAATTGGATGCCCTGTCCGTATATTTTGACCCTAAAGACGCAGGAACACTAAAAAGTACATTTTGTTTAAATAGCGCGTAGAATTTTACTGAATATCCCGTGTTATTGTCAAAAGCTGAGTTGTTATGCAAATGAATAATCATTACTGTGCTGGTATCAATAAATTGAAATAGCCAATTCTTTAGAGAAATAAGGGGAAAACATTCAACAATTCGAGGTACCAAAAGCTTTTACTTAAATTGATATGCTCAGAATCTTGCAGACTGAAGAACATTATTTATGTATTCTAATATATTCTTTTGAATTCTGTTTTGCGCGAATGCTTGTAGTGCAGTACTAACCAAATAGAAATTCTGATTTTAAATCTTTTTTTTTACTGAAATATTTCGGTTTGAATTTTTCAACATCCAACATTTTCAACACATGCACATATTATGCCCATTCCTCGAACTGCAACTCTAAATTTATTGCAAAGAAGCTTTTTGTATGTTCACGTTTCTTCTACTCTTATTATGGTAATCTCTAAGTATGTGTGTGGAATAGTGCAAAATTGTAACTTGTAAGGCAATTTCATTTTTAAATGAGGTAAATATATTCAGTCATATATATTTTAACATAGAACATATTCTTTAGAAAATTGAAACCGATAAAATAAAAAATATTATTTCATACTTCTCACACAACACAGGAGTGACCTATACATGTGTATAAGGTTAATGATTATAAAGCTTTTACAAAGCTAATTATTTGTAAACAAATACCTCATTGTCTTTCAAGTACTTCTAGCCTAATACGATAAACCGCTAATAACGTTTGTATAAATCTTGGAAGTTTCAAGAATATTCCTCCTCACCCTCTTTCCAATTTAAGTACCTGGTAACAACAACTTAGGAAAAATTCATATCAAAAGGCCAAAACGTTTGCAAAGGATAGCCAGTCCCGTGGAGTGCTGATGTTTTTATTGTGTTGTTCACTTGTGTGAAGGTTACATTGAGGTATTCTAGATGATATGGTGCTGTGTTGGTTTAAAGTTCGAGATCTAGGCGGTATTCAGGAATCTGGTCTGGTTCGAGATCCAGTCTCTGGTTTCATCTATTTGAATCTCTATAAAGGTGTGTTATGCCATGCCTTCAAAAGATACGTGTTACAAATTGATTCCTGTTGGACTTAGCCGATATTAGTATTCAATCTTTAGTCCCTTGCCACCCCTCGTGGTATGGACTTTAAAATAGGAGATTGAATACGGAACTTTTCAGGTTTTTTACGAACTTCGACCAAAGTATGGTCAAAATTTGACTAGCCCAGAATTTTTGTGTTGGTATTGTCCAGTGTTTTGGATACTCTCCCACGAGAAACTAAGCAACCGTTGGGAAATAATTAGTTACTTAACGAAGAAGCCGGTCCTTCAGTGGAGGCCGCCGCAAGTCAATAAAGATTATTACTCTCAAGTTCTTAAGAGTCTTTTGAATCGTATTCATCATTTTTGGTCAGAATTTATTACTACAGAATCATGCTATCGATTTATTTAACATGATAATGCTTGTCCTAGCATTGTTCTGCGTATGCTAGAGTTCCTCATGCAGCACAAAGTAACTGAGTTATTCCATCCAACATATTCTCCGCATCTTGCAATTCTACACTTCTTACCATTTTATAGAATGAAATAAGAATTGCCAACATTTCGAACATCTAAATGGTTGTTACCAAGGTATTGAAATTAGTAAAAAAGGTGGAATATATATATATTTTTTCCAGAAAATTTCCAAAACTCCTACAAACATTGTCATTGCCCTTTATCAATAGGAAAGTCTATCAAAGGAGAATGAGTTATTTTGTTGGAAAATAACTTAATATTGCAATATTCTGAGATCATTTACCTTACTAGCGTCGCACCTTTTATTTATATGCAGACTTCTGGTTTTTTTTTGCAAATTATATGATTACGAATGTATTGTATAAAATATTTATACAAAAATATTTATTTTTCATACAAAATTTAACCAATCGTTTTAGAATACTTAAAAAATAAAACTTATATAAAAAAACTAATATACTTACTATAACGAAAAAAATGACGCATTAAGAAAGAGTTGTCCAATTGTAATGAAATTTCATATGTACAGACATTTGCACCGAACATGTAAATGATTAAAATTTGCTGTCCAATGAATGAATAACGGGAGCTACAGCGCATCGGAACTGCGCAATCAGCAGGTTTCTATAAGAAGCGATTCTCCATCTGATGGTCAAAACTTCGGTTGCACTGCGATTTAGGATACCTATCAACAACTGAAAAAAAATGCCTAGCCGCCAGATTCGAGCTCATCAGCAGCAACTGTCAGAAATTCAAAGAGATATTATTGGATTGAGTATAGAGTATCATTGGGTAAATCAGAGAATCGCTCTTCATATGGTTCGAAGCGATGCGGCTATTAAGAGAATGGATGGACAATGGCAGATTTCAGCGTCATAATGGTAACGGTCGACCTAGGGTCACAGAAGATCGGGAGGACAGATTGACAGTCATATCAGCTATCACAGCACCTTATTTATCGTTATCAACCATTAAACGTGTGACCTGCACACGAGTGTCCACCATGATCATTCACAGACGGGTGATAGAGCAACATTTAGGCTCATACCGACCGCCACCTGCCACACACGCCTGCACAATGTCGAGCGAGATAACAGTGGTGCTTGGCTTTATGAGGTTGGAATCATGCTGACTGGAGACGTATAGTGTTCAGCAACGAATCTAACTTCCAATTGTGTCCTGACGATGATCGAAGACTTGTCTGGGGATGCCCAGGGCATCGTTCCGATCCTGCTTTCAGTTTTGCACGCCACAAAGGGCCTCAACCAAGAGTTATGGTCAGGAGCGCCATTTCTTTTGACAGCCGGACTTCTTTGGTCGTCATTAGAGGTACAGTTGCAGCACAGTGGCACGTCGTTGACATTCTAAGAACTGTTTTGGTATCGTTCCTTTTGCAGTAACCTGACCATGTTTTTCAGCAAGATAATGCCATAACACATACGGCACGTGTTGCTATAAACTGTCTTACAGCTTGTCAAGCTTCATTTCCTTAGTTAGCCAAATCTCCAGATCTCTCTGCAATCGAGCATGTCTGGGATATGATGGAAAAGGCACTGCATCTACCAGGGAATGTTTAAAACCTGGTCCAACATTTGGAGCAAATTTGGCAAGAAATACAGCAGGAGCCCATCAGGGTGCTTTATCACTCTATGCCACGTCGCGTGGCAGCTTGCATCCAGGCTAGAGTTGGGTTGAGCTCGTTACTTTGTAAAAAAAGGTAATTCTAAAATAAATCATTCAATTTTTCTGAAATTTTAATCATTTTCTTTTCTGTGCATAATCTTTCTACCCATAAAGTTTTGTTTCTATCGGACAATTTGTTCTTGGTGCGTCGTCTTTTTTTGTTGTTGTTGTTACAGAGTGTATATAAATATATCAACAAATAAAACATTTGAAAGAATCCTTAAAGAGTTTTGAAAGTGGATTCAAATTTAGTGAATTTTCGAAACGTTCATAGGCCCCCCCCCCAATACTTTTTAGAAAATAACCTTCAAAATATTTGAATTGACAAATTTAATTGACACATTCATGAGAGAAAATTTTTTAAAATTTCTTCAATAAAAAGATTACACACATGTGCAGATTTTTTAAAGCTAAATTAATGCAAATAAAAAATTGTTTTGATATGTGCAGAGCAAAAAATGTTGTACAAATTGAGAAGATTCTTCTTTAAAATTGCAATGTTTAAATAATTCCCAAAAAATCAAAATCTATAATTTGAGAAATTGTAAAGCTTCATATTCTTACAAGGTTGCCACATGAAACTTTATGCTTGTAAGTATTATTTTTTTTGATAAATTTGCATTGATATTTAATATTTCTTATATTAAATGCTTCAAATAAAATGAAAAAATTCATATCGAAGAAATATTTACGATAAATCAAAGGATTAAAATATTTTATACCGTTTAAGAAGTATTTTATAATTATCATTTTTTTATGTTTATAAACGAAAAATTGTTTATTCCTAGCCTCTCTATAATTTCATAATTTTTTTTTATTATTAACGATAAATATAATTTATTAAAATTTCTAAGCGAAGTTTTGCGAAATTCCCTCCCAAATTAGGAAAGCTATGTATATAGAGATACAATCCTTACTACAATATTCAACACTATAGTATATGCGTTGTGATTATTTAATTCATTAATAGTTGAACTAGCAACACCATGTGTAAAAAAGTAACAGATATGCCGATACAGTAATTATTGCAATTATTTTTTTTTAATAATATTTTATTTTATTTTACATTTTATGGGAATACTATTCAAAATATGTATCCCTTTTAATTTCGGTTAGATTGATTGTAGCATTGGGACAATTACAAATGTTCATTATCTTTTAACAAATCTTTCTATTAATAATTAGAAGCAAATATTTACCTTAAAATGCTGACAAAAACACCTGGAAATCAAATTGCATTCTCAAGACTCTCAATTTGTTGCATTACAAGCGCAAGCATTTTCAAAATTTTAATTACTTTCTACATAATATATGTTCTTTAAATACGTAAATATTAACTGGTTAATTACATTTTTAAACCTTTGAATATGTTTTATTTACACTACAAACCTTAATTATAAAGTAATCTTTTAAGCCTTAATTATTTTTCCAAAACGTATAAATTACATTCGCTCATATATTACAATATATCATTATTTTAAAAGTGTTTGTATAATGTAATTGCGTTTATGTGCAAAGAGAATATCGTGAAAAATCATAAGCCTTTTACGTAACTATATATCTCAGTTCTGCTGCATTTGTAATAATGTATTAAACTGATGTATAATGATTTATTGATTTTTTAAGGGTAAAATAATTTTACTTACTTCCATCCACTGTTTTTGAGGATTTTTCCAAGTAGGAGCTCTGATCTGAAATAAAAACATGAAACATAATTAGATGTCTTAGAAATTAGACGTAATAAAGAGTGTTATTAATAATGAACATTACATTCACTCTGAAATCTCAACATTATACTAAACATAATATTGTACAGGGTCTTTTGTTCTAATTGTATTATAATAAATTAGTTAATCACAATAAAGTACATTATAAATTGCCAATTAAATTCATAGACTTCATTGAATTGATAATCCGTCTATTAAATATTTTTTTTTTTTTGAAAACTAATTTTATGTCGCATTTTTGTATTCGATAGCATTTATATGAACTCATTCAATTAGGTGGAAATTTCAATTCTTAAGGGCTCAAAGGCAGTGCTTCCCAAACTTTCAATACTTGCGACCCAGTATTCAGTCATAATTTTCCTCGCCCCCCCCTCCATACAATAACAATGTATTGAATTCAATAACACTATACTTTTACGCTAAGGCTACAATACTACTTTTACCTCTTATGTACCACCGGCGTATATAAACGTCTTGCGCAGCCAAAGCATTATGCCATGGACGTATATATACGCCTTTCTGAAGTACGATCTTTTCTGTGCACTGCCATCCATAAAATTATTCCGAAGGCTTTGGAATACATTAAAAGACTTTGACAGTGTTTTCAAAAGATTTACTTGTTTCAGAAGATTTGCTTATTTATTCCTTTTCTCCCTTCCCCCATACATCACATAAGCGTGCCTACATGGAAAACGATGGCATTGGGGAGTGAATCGGGTAACTTTTAATAGGCAGTTAAAGGGATTAATTATAAAGCGTACGAATTATCAAGAAGAGTGTTAATTTTTGTATATAATTATATATACGACGACCTCATGAAGTCACTGGTCATTATTAAAATTGTTCTTAACTAACTATGTTTAAATTAATTATCAAATACATTGTGCAGTACTGATATATTTAAAGTGTATTATATCAGTGTATATGAGAAATTTATTTTCTATTATGTCAGAATGTATTTTGTTTGTTTATACGTTCAGTATAAATTAATATATTTTTAAAAATAACCATTTGTTTTCGACTTTTCAATATGCTCGCGCCTCCTTGTAGAGTTATCACGCCCCCTCAGGGGGGCGCGCCGACAGTTTGAGAAACGCTGCTCAAAGGAATTATAATTAATTGTTTGATTATTAACTCCGCATACTGAAGCAACGTGATGATTATTGGTGGATGACTTTTGGATTATTCATTCTGAACCTCGGATAAGTGACGAGGACGTTCAAATGGGCTGGCATCCTACTTTCGAAACTTCCACGTCACTCAATGCGGAAGGCCGTTGAGATTCTACATGAGGCACAGAATAATTTTCCAGAGCCCATTGAATCCGTATAACAGTAGTCGGAATTTGACACTAGTGAGTAGTATTATTGAGCAACGATAAAACGTGCAATTGAATTCCGACGCTTGCTAGTAGCCATTTCTCCATCTTAATATGATGAATAATGCTACCTTCTCATAAACAACCTCCATTCACGTACAATTTTCGATTGAGAAACCTGCTACCTTCTTTTTATAATGAGCTTCAGAATCCGTTTTACCCTCCTGAAACGTTAGATTACCCTTAAATACTAATCATTTGCATATCCCAGCATCCCCTCCCCCTTTTTTTCTTGTTTCTGTATTGAAAAATTGCACTGAAAAAAAGATATGAATCAATAAATCGTGAACTCTACCATAGTTCATATACCTTAATTAGAATTATATTGTGTCTGGCTGATATCTATTAATAAGAATTAATAAATTAATTAGATTGGAAATAATGTCTGGATTATTCTATTCCTCCTACATATCTAGCCGGGTTTACAGGTAGACAAGAGGGTTCGGATGTAAGGGGTAACGTGAGGTTACCACAACTCTTTTATATGTTCTAAAAATTAAATCACGATTATTACAGCGCGAAAACTTAGTCTTTCCCCTTTCTTCAAAGTTAGGTCATGTATCCGATATCACAAATGGATTATGAACCTAATCAATTTTTTATATCCATTTATCCACGAAAAGATAAGTTAAATGTACCATGATTACGCTTAGTTTATTTCTATAAAACGGTCCAATGATTCGGTTCCGGGTTTTATTTTTCTTCCCAGAGTGTAATTAATAATTTTTAAAAAGTTTGGCGGTAGATTTCAAGAATTTGGCGGCACAAAAAAGAGCCGCGGCGCAATGGTAGAATGAGTGAATATTAACATCGCACTGTTCAGCTACACGAGGACTTTTAGCAATGGACCGCGTAATTTTGAACCATGGTCAAGTGACGCGGACGACACCTGAGCTGCCACACCCCTCTCCTAACTACCACACCACACCAGCGGGAGGATGTTTGAGCTCTCGACAGATTAAAGGGGACACAGTACGATTCAAATGAGAAATATCGGTCAAAAAATCAAATCTAACTTTTTTAGCCTAAATTATTCTTATCAAATTTAACTTTTTTAACCTAAATTATTCTTTATATACTTTTCTATAACCTCAAAAAATCTGAAAGCTTTAAACTTAAAAAACGTAGAATTATGATAGCCTTTACGTAAGTTTTTATTCACATCCCTATGGGAAATCAAAACTTTAAACTTACGTATCTCGGAAAGATAAAATAACTAGTTTGTCTTCATTTAAAATGCTAAGGCTTTTTTTTCTATTGTGCCTAATGCTTTTATTTTTTTTTTACCTATTTCTGATAGTACATGTAACAAAAGTTGGTGTGCATTTTTTAATCAAAGCAATACTTATTTTTTAAAAAATAACTGAACTCAGAATTTATAAATTTTTTAAGGAATTTTCAATAAGCATTCATATAAAGAAGTATTGTACGAATACCAATCATGTTATCGCAAAACCCATACCAACTTTTGTTATACATGGTTTTACGTACTTGTAGATCAATTTTCATGCATGTACGTAATTTTTTGTAGGAGGAGTAGCATTTTAAAATCACTTCAAAAATTTTAAGTGTTTTCCTTAAAAAATTAAATGGCTAGCTATTTATGAAATCTTGATCACAAAATATGTTTTACATAGTATACACACATAGGAAGCAACCAAAAAAAATTGAAAACCCTTAAATTAAAATTTTTTGCTTAAATTGTATCATGTCCCCTTAACATGCATCGCTCCCTACATTGTGGGTCTTCAGTGGTACTGGGCTCGAACTCATAACATGCTAACCATGATCCGATACCTTGACCACTTGGCTACCGCGGCCACACAAAATATAACGTAACCATAATACTAATAATTGCACAAAAGAACTTAATGGTAATAATTTTACTATGAATAGGAACAGAAAATTAGGAAAAATGTTTACTGCATTTGTGTTTTATTTTTAATACCATGACATTCCACGTTAGGTACGTGGATCTTTCCTACATATCTTCTATGTACGTTGAAACCTATAGTATTAACAAATAATTACAATCCTTAAAAATTAATTAAAATTTTAAAACATAGGAAATGCCATCGAGTCTCAATAGGCCCTTAGGAATACTGCAGACCCTTTTAAATTTTTCGAGAGAAATGAAAGTGTGTAGCTTGAATGATAGAGAAAGATACGTAGAATAAATATGAGCGGAACTTTTATCTGTAAAACTTCAGAAAGGTCTTATAAAAAGCCTTTTTTATAACTGATCCACCTCGCGCATGCGGAAAATACATCACATGACTATTATACGCTCTGCGTACCAAAAATACAGCCTGATATTACGTATTATAAAAATAGAATACATCAAATGTAATTTTGTATACAATCCCACTTAAAACATATTTCCATGAAAGCACTGCTCAAAATAAAATTTTAATTTTCACAGTGCTGTCATACGTTGTACATTTCGCAAATATAAACGAAGATACATTTTATAAAAATTATGCATGAAAATTTTCATTACTTTCACATTTTATTTAAAAAGCACTAATAACAAATTTAATATGCATGAGAAATCTCTAAACAGTTCAGGAATTCCAAAAATTTTGGATGGTTAGATTGAAAGTATTTCCACAACCTAGCATACTAAAACATATTAAAAATCATTCCTAATTTATATGAAGTACCATAAAAATTAAACATTTTTACATTATGAGTCCCATATTCCTCTAAGAGGAAAAACAGGCATAAAGCTAAATTTCTATAAGAATTAAGCTGTAATTTTGTATTAATAATTTTTGTAGACTGTCAATAATAAAATTTGTCCAAGGGTGTAAAAAAGATTCCCACAAAGACTTCATTTTTGTAACATTTGCTTTCAAATCAGATTGTTCGACATGAATAAATGGCGTTGCCTTTGGAACATTTTTCTCTCGAAAGATTAACATTTGTTTAGTTCTTAGATATTTGTGCCATTAATATAAAAGTTAATTACTTTTAACTTGTGAAAGCTTTTCTAGGAGAAGAAAAAAATTCTGTGAAATGCAAAAATTGAAAGATGAATACTAATGAGTTCTAATTACAATTAATGTAACAAGATTTTAAAGTTATTATTGAAGTCATACCTATAAAAATTGTGAATTTTCTTACTCTGATATCTCTTTAAGTTTCTAAGATGGAAAAAGGAAACAAAGTTAACAAAAAAAAAACCTATGCTACCCATACTACAGGGTGTTTACTAATTAGGTGGGCAATTTTGTAAGTTAAGAACTTTCGAAATAATAAATGAAACTAACCCGTTTAAAGTCAGACTAGTAGGAATATATCCTAAGTTTATTCAGAGAAGACTTTGTGACGGATATATACGGTCTTCCACTAACCTTCTCTATTTTATTCAAAGTAATTTATTTATTTCAACCAATCTCCACCAGGAGCCAAGCGTGATTTATGCAAATAAGATATATTATATAATTTCGGGTTTCGCGAGTTAAAGGAGTTAAGTAAAGTGAAGAGATAGAAGAGTGAAGTGAAGTGAAGTACAGATCGGTAGGTCAGCACGCAGTTGTTGACATTCTTAGATAGCAGTTACGCGTGGAGAAGTTATTTGAAGCTTGTAAAAATCCGTGTTACAGAGTGTGGATTCTTCAGCCATTCTCCTAACCAGTCGGCAAAGCAGAAATCACCACGAAGTAGCAGCCAATGAAAAAGATAAGGTCAGTGATTTAAATAAAAATTTTGCAAAGATTCGTACGTGGCGTAGCTGTAATTGTGCGTGTTTAAGCTTTCGTAGATTCAGTTGCGATTCTGTTATTCCGCTAGTAGTAATTCCCTTTTTCGTACTCCACTTTATTTTGTTTCTCTTAAATTTGAATTGTGTGTTTCTACCCTTCTGTGTTATTAAGAATCAATAAATATAGTGATTTGTAATTATGTCTTTTGATCCTTTAAGTCCGCCTACACATCCAGAAATATTTAATGATAGACGGGGAGATGGTAGTCTTAGGGGTGGACATGAGCCACGACAACTTTAAGTGTCCCATTGTAAGAGCTTAGGGGTCGGAAAATACTCATGCCGTCCTAGGACCTGAAAGGTATCGTTCCAAGGTAAACGTGTTTCGTGCAGGGTCTTCGTCGAATGTTCTTGGACTTTTTTTTTCTTCGTTGAAAAGACTGATACAGGAATTATATACCTGGGCATTCTTATGCTTATCATCAAAGAAAAAGTGCCAGGAGTTTACATTTTCCACCAATATGGTGCGTCTTATCACTACCACAAAAATGTTACATCTGACCTCAATGTTGAGAAGCCAGTTTGGATTGGTGATGGAGGTGTTATTTAATGATCATCATGATCACCATTTGTTTTCATTGTATAGACCTTTTTTTAGTAAAGGATCAAGTGTACGTTCCATCATTTCCTACATCCACTCCTGAACTAAAATCAAGAATCTACGCTGCAATTAATTTGATCGATGGAAAACAAGACAAGACACTATCTGTCTCTAGACTTGATTTACCGATGGGACATTTGAATAGTAACGAAAGGAAGCCGCATCAAACATTTGTGATAGTGATAAACTTCAACTATTTCTCTATCTTACAACGATATGTATTTTAATTCCCCCCCCCTGTAAATTACATGCTATAAATCTTTCTTTTTGCCCAACTTATTTGTAGACACCCTGTATTCAAGATCACGCAATTCTTTTCAAATTTGTAGTTTTAATAATTACGATGGAAAATTCAGTAAAAGGGATTGTGCACGCGGTAGCTTACTGACTCATGTCCGGTTTGTCATGAGCTCGAGCTCTTGCACCGTTGTAGCCCTCTAGGTAGGTGAGTGAATGATTGAGTATTATATTAAATTCATACTAAGAAGTAAATCCAGGGTTGTTGGAGGCGGACCTCATAATTTTGAACTATAGCCAAGTGACAATGACGTCACCTGAGCTGGCTCTTCCCTTCTGAACATCCGCACCACACTAATTGGAGGAAATTGAGCCGAATTAGATTTATCATTCATCAGCCCCTCTACATGGAGGAACTTCAGTTTCTGCTGGGCTCGAACCTGTGACATGCTAGCTAAGAGTTCTTGACCATAACCACTGGCAATTGTGTCCACACCATGTAGTTGGGCTAATGTACGTTAAATCTGTCAAGGCTTAAAGTCCTCCTGGTGGTGTGGAATTTCGGAGAGGGAGTGCCAACTCAGGAATCATCCTCGTCTCTTGATCATAGTTCAATAGTACGGGGTTCGTAATCAATGTTAAGATACACTTACTCACCACAAAAGCAACTGATACAAATGAAATGCGTGTTTCAAAGTTTTACAGGGAGATAAATTTTAAAATATTCATTACATCTTAAAATTAAAACTGAAAGAGTAGATTAATTCATGTTATAAAATTTAATTAATAAACACACAGCTTGGGAGATCAACAGGAGTAACGTACGTAATTAACAATAATTCAATGCCACTTGAAATAAAATTTTATCAAAAGAATTTTATGAAATAAAATGAAGTATTTAAGGTATGTTCAAGTGCTCTTGAAATATAAATAATTTGAGGTAGTTTACGCTTAAATCGGATGCAGAAATATACATAATGGATTAGAATCTGAGAATAAAGATGTAGCATATTTTACAAAACGTGTTTTTAATTTGAGAGAGTGAATCCAACTTAATCAAAAGAAAATATATGCTAGAAATGCTGCTTTTTGAAATGGGACCTTTCAAAACTGCACGTAGCTCTTTTATGTAATTCTTATTTGCTTTAGTAAGATTCGTGCATTTTATTGCAACTGTTGAATGAAACACTGCGAGAAGTCTTAACCTCAATGTTAAAATAACAAAATATCCTCATTCAAATTCTCGAGTTTGCGTCGTCTGAAATTTTTACAAATCTTTACGAAATGACTCTAAAAGTACACTTTTTTCAAATGTGATAAAACTGCAATTATTCTGCAGTGCACTGTCCCTCCCCGCAAACTTTTTGTCGCCATGAACCGGTCAACGTTTGGTAATTTTACCGCGGCTCGCTCTGAGAGTGGGACGTTGATTGTATATGTTTTAGATTGTTTGATTTGATAATTTTGATTTAATTGTATTTAAATATGCCTTCTGATTAAAATAAAGTTACTCCAAAAAAGGAATATGGAGTGATTTAACATGTAATACAAAGTGATTTCCATGGGAAGTTGCACAAATCCGAGAGGAATATGGCACAGTGAATAAAATGGAAATAATTTAAGGTATCCGAACACGTTGAAAATGACCAAATTCAGTCAAGACAGATACTTTTGTTTTTTATTTTATTGAATAGAGCTATCTTTTGACTTTACGAAACATACTTTGTTTTGTTTCTACACTGCCTAGAGGCGAAGTTACAATCAATTTTATAAAGTTAGAAAAACCGGAAGTGGGTTTTTGATCTACCAGAAGTGAGCATTTAAATTGCTCAAAATATATCATGGCGAGTCTGATAAATCAAAATATTACGAATGTATTTCTATAAAACTTTTTGAACCTGATATTTATGTTTTCTAGAGAATGTACTAAAATATTTTTTATTGTATAAATACTTTTTGAGTTGTGGCTTTTTATTTAAATAATGGTCTCATAAAAAATGCAACATTTCTTATAATGTTTACTCAATCAGATCTAAAATTTTCAAATTTTAATACAAAATTAAAATTTTAGTATATTTTTTAGATAAATGCATCTAATTTGTTTTAGTAATACTTTTACTTTCATGTTTATTACTTTTTTCTCTAACTGCTTTGAAGTTTTTCAAAAATATTGCTAAAATTTTACTTGTATTTTTATAAAATTCAGGAATTTACTTTAAATTTTGATAGTTAAGTAGTAATATTTATTGGTATTGAGTCCTAAAAGAGCCTTTATAATGTTTTAGTATGCTATTTTGTTAAAAAAATACTCCGAACGTGTTCGGATACCTTAATATTCCTTGGGCACCTGGTACCATTTGATCCCAAGGTTGGTATCTGTCCGTGGACCGGAAGAAGGGTTGGGAGTCGGGGACCAGTGCTACCATGCCCCATACCTTTAAAACTCAAATGCGAGAATTACACAAAAATTTCGATGGATTGTAACTTAGCGTTTCTTTAAACAATCCTGCGTTTTTCAGAGGTGAATTTCTAACAGTATCCTGAATTTGCAATTTAATTTCCCGAAATTTAACAAATTAAATTGGCAAGATATATCAGAAATCTTGTGCCAAAATACAAAATGAAAACATTAAATATTTAACCAGATTGAAACTTTTAAGGAAAATAATTTTTAGTGCGCAAAATTGCAAAGGGTATGCAATGCTTTCTTTCAAAATTTTGTGTTCAATAGTGCCAGAAAACTTACATGCATCACGTGAAAATTGTGAAAATATTGGCTTGAAAGCTTTTAAATGATGAGGGATTTTTGACAAAGTACCATTTTTTAATCATCAGTCTTTAGTAAAATTTAATTTGAAGTACATAATATTTATACTTTTAGTAAATGCATATTTTTTGCAATGTTTCTAGTGCATTAGTAAATTAAAAAGACACACACTTCTCAAAACAGTATTATAACTATAATAAACTTAAAAGCTTTCATATAAATTAAAAACCACACATTTCTATTAAGTTATTAATGTACTTCGACATTTTAAAAGATCAGCTTGCACATGCGAGGATATATTCAAATTAGGGAGTTGGGACAGAATAAAGGAATTGTATTTTTCCACTACAAAAAGAAAGAAAGAAACAAGATATCAATTATTGGCATGGCCAAGTAATTTTAGCGCGTTTTTCGATGTTGTATTTTACATTAATGCAATTAATGAACTTTTTACTAACAGAAAATAGTACTATACTTAAAATTTTTTTTAAAATTTAAAAATTATTAAATTTAAATATGATTTGGCTCACTAGGGCACAAATGCGCCCAAATGCCGAAAACCCGAGGTCAATTGGTTGCTTATTGGCTGAGAAATAGGTACGACAAAATATGGAACGAGGACGAAGACGAAATTTGCGTCCTAACAGCGCTTTTTTTACACTACTTGAAAAACGCGCTAAAAAGCATTAACTTTGTTAAAATCTCCAAAAGTGACATAAAAATTTGTTAAACATTTAAAAAAATAAACTGATTTAAAGTAAAAAAGGAATATAATAGAAAACAAAATTGTGCATAAATTTATATTTCCTTATAATTAACCGCTTGCCTGATTATCCCGAGTTATCTCGGGTTCATATGGCAGTTAATTAACATCCCGAGAAAACTCGGGCGAAACAGAATTTGTCAGTACGATTTGTTTTATCACGGTTTTACTAAGGCTGGAGGAAAGGAAAGGAAATATTCAGCTTTGATTGGCAGTTTGCAAAGTTTTTTTGGTTTCGCGGATATTTTGGAGGGACAGGTCACGTGTTTTCAAATTGTGTAGTACACGGCGGCTTGTGGATGAGTAACGTATAAAAAGGATAGTTACACTGAAAAAAAGTAAAATAATGGTAATGATGCATGATAGCGAAAGCGATGATTTTTCAGATAGTAATTTTGAAGAGATGGACATTGAAAATAGTGGAAGTGACTCTTCTGTATGTAGCGTACATTTTGTACTGTGAGCATCTAAACAATTTACAATGGAACTGATTGAAAAAAAAGTAATTTCAGAAAATTATCGTAACGAATTTTTCACCAGGCACTTTGCAGATGTTATTCCTGGTACTGAAAAGAAATGAAATCCAACGAGACGGTGAGATCCTGATCTCCTGTAATAGAGATTCCCGATGGAAGACAGTTAGAAAAGGGACCAGATATCAATGTACAGAGCGTCAGGTATTATTTTTGTGTTGTTCCTTGTATCATACAAAGACTAACATTTAACTTTTTTTCCATTCGCCCGAGTTAACTCGGGATAGTAAACTAATATTAAAACTAAATGCTTTAACACTTGTAAAAAATTGAAAATTCAACTGAAACCCTACATATTTTGTTTAGTTTCGTTTTCTTAAATTTAATAATAAAATAAAAAAATATGATGATATTTTTCAATTTTTTTCAAAGAAATTTCTAAGAGAAGAAGTTAATATTTTTCATAATAACGGTGCACGTACAAATAAGAAATGTCTACGTGTCAAAAGGGAATATATATATACACAATACATGTCATCTAACATAATGCACTGATGAAAAACGATCAGAAGGAACGTTTTTTTTCAAAAAATAGCAATTAATGCCTATACGCAAATAAGGAACCAGATGATAGCTGCACTTTTCGTGGACTACTCTGCCACGTAGCGACCCGTAATGTCGTAATTCAGAGGCGCTGTGATCGACTTTGTGTGGAGGTACCTCACTTGCTCGTTGAAGCTTTTTAAGTAAGGACGTTTTGAAACATCGTAGTTTAGCCCAATCATTGTTTTTTTATCTTCTTTGTTTATATACCTAACGTTAATATGGTAAATCGTCATTGTCAGGATAATGCCAAATGAAGGCGGATAGTTGGAAGACTTAAAATGGGCCAATCACAGGCTACCTGCTGTTGGGACCATGGGGTTTCGAGAAGTGAGGTGTCCACTTCTGTGGAAACAGTTCACACAGGTAGAAGCAGTGGTCTGCTGACCTGACCACGAATGGTTAACTACACCGGCTCAATACCATTATTTGAAATTTCTGGCTAAAACGAATTGGGCCGTGACAACAACACAACTGTATCACAACCTGTATAATGCAACGGGAACGGATAACAGTTGCCCAGAGACATAAAGCAGGTGGCCTGTTATGCCAGTCATCCAATGCTTTTGACTGCGAACCACAAAAAAGATCGTCTTTCATGTTGCTGAAAACACCTGTCGGACAAAGGATGATTGGGGGTGGTTGCTTTTCAGTGATGGGTCGTCATTCGGTCCGGACAGTGACTCGAAATGTGTTTGCATCTGCAGGAAACATACGAGTCGATATCAGCCCTTTAACATTGTTGAAAAGGACCACTATGGTCGACGTGTTCTGATGGTCTAGGCAGGCATCATTACAGACGGGTATACCGACCTTCATGTGTTTGAGAGGTATTCTCTGGTAAGTCAGCTGTACAGGAACGAGATCCTTGCACCCTATATCATATTTTTTCCAGTTTTTATCTTTATGAAAAACGCACGCCTTTTTCACAATGCTCAGTTAGTGGACGAGTACTTCCAATCGAAGTTTGTTTTCTCATATATTGGTATTATATCGGACGATATTTTGGCCAAGTCGGATTTTATATGTTTTGTAGTTTTCCTTTTATTGCAAAAAAAAAAAAATCATTTGTTTCTTTTATTGTTTTTACCAGTGTATATACATATAGTCACCACAGTGGCGTAACGTACACCCCCGCAACCAACGCACTGCGAGGGGTCCAAGGCTTCTAGTGGGCCCAAAGCCTGACTAACGCCCTTTATGTAGATTTTCTCGAAATTCGTTTCGATTTCTTAAAATCTAACTTTTAAGTGATTTTCCAATTGGCGATCTAACGTCATTCAAAATCAAATTTTTAATGCGCTCATTAAATAGATATCTTTGATCCAATAACCAAATCAAAAAACATTTTGTTTGATGTACTGTAATCCCAGCGTTGAGAGATACTTTTCTTTAGTGGTGTTTTTTCGAATCCAAATTACCAACAGATAAAATAAAAGTCAGATGGAGAATCAGGGATATAATTGCTAGGAAGATAAGAAATCACTATTATTATAGTATACTTTACATTAGCAGTAGAGAGAGAGAAAAAAAAGACGTGATTTACTTTCTATCGAAGTTGCCGAGTATAACTTATTGGAAACTTTAGTTCCCCCTCCCCCTCATATATTTCCTTTTCTTTTAGCGAAGTCGTAAATAATGTACATCTGTTATGCTTTTTTCACGTGAAATATTATTACGATACTTGGAAAACCATAGAGAGCATTCAAATAATAATTTAGTCAGATTTATGAGTATTCAATCAAATAAAGCATAATGAGAAACGTGTCACAAAATTGCTTTCATATAGAACAGGCATCTCTATTTTTATATTCAATGCACTTAAATGTAGGGCGTGTTCCTTAACGATAAAAACATTTCCATCTCACTTCTCGCTTTCATAATTAGAACTGTATTTTTTTTTTATCGGAATTTAATATTCTGGTTCAAAAAATGGTATTTTGTCAATTGGACAAGAAGAAACGCAGCTCTAAAATGAGTTGAGTTAAAAAAACTTTGAATGCTTCTCGAAAACGAAAAGTTCGAAAGGAAAAGGAGTATAATACAAGTAGTAAATGTGCAAAATTGGATAAATTTTTAATATCTGTGCATAATCTTGTGTAAGTACTGTTAATTGTAATGCAAGTGAACCTGATAAACAAATCATGGAAATGAAAATTAATTCACTAGAAAAAACACAATTTCGGACACTTCAGCTGATAAGGATACTCTATCCAATGAAAAGGAGTCCTATAAAGAATAAAGTAAGCGATATTGTACAGTTTCCATGTCTTTCTTAATGCATTGTTTTTATTTAAGTTCCCAGGTTATCTTTCGACTGTTAGAGAGATTTTCCATTTTAATAAATACCATAAATACTTTCTAATGTTGAAGGTTATTTACTTCGTTCATTCAGACTCAGGTTTAACTTGTTTTCAGTTATAAGTTTAATGTTTAAATATTTTTAGGTGATGTGAATTGGTACATTATGTTTGATTTTATAATACTTTGTAAGATCTGGCTTGGGGCCCAAAACCCGACCTTGCGAGGGGGTGGGCCTTATTATTTTCCGTTACGCCACTGCAGCTATTAAATAGCTCATTATCCTTTTTAAATAATATTTATAATTACTACTAAAACAGAGAGCGCAGACTTTTTCTACTTGATTATTGTTGGCATCGCTATAAACCTGTTTTTATTTTAAAATCTATAAAAAAAAAACGAGTTTACTTTTGTTATTTTCAATACTTGAAATGAACTAAATAAAATATCATTTAAAAAAAAATTTCAAACTCTGGTTTTTAAATTTTTTTTGTGTGTTTTTGTACGCAGTAGTTGATGAACGCAGACTTTTTCTAGCAAGTATATATATATATTGGCTTGGGGCCCAAGACATGACCTTGCGGGGGGGGCAATTATTTTCCGTTACGCCACTGAGTCACCATAATCAGTGGCAGTTCTGTATTTAAAAGAAAATTTTTGAAATAAATACCACGTATGCTTCAATGGTAAATTTTTCTTATAGAAACAAATCATGCAAATGAATGTCGTTCATGATTTATTGTTTTTAAAGAAACGCACATTGTACTGGAGACGGACCACGCAAAATTGAGTCAATTCACATTGGTCAAGTATCCAGTGTTGTTCAAAGAAAATAACCCCACATTATTAAGTACACCTCTCGTAAATTTTTTTGTTCGTCAATGCTAATAAAAATTTAATTTGTCAAAGCTATATATCTCCCATTTTTATATGGCCGTGGCGGCCTCGTGGTTATGGTCCCGAGCTCACAGCTGGCATTTCATGAGTTCGAGTCAAGAGCCACTGAATACCCGCTCAGTAGAGAAACTGCTGCATGTTAAATCTGTCGTGGCGCTAACGTTCTTGTGTTGGCGTGGCGTAGTAGTATGGAGAAGGGGTAGTCACACAGCTCAGGTGTCATTCTGCGCGTGTGTGTGATCATGGTTTAACGCCTTATTTGCCGATTTAAAGGTTATGTGTTTCGCTTACCAGTGCCACTGTTTTTGACACTGCTACGCAGTGTATTGGGGGACAAAAAAGTCACAAATAAGCAATTATTTCTCCGATAGAAATAAATCCTTCCTAAACACTGTCAAAGTAATTTTATCGCATTCCAAAGCCTTTGGAATATTTTTACTGATAACAAAACAAAGAAAAGTATCGTATTTCGGTAGGGCGTATATATACGTCAGGGGCACTGAGTGATACGGATATATATGCTTCCTGCAGTTAAGGGATTAAATTTATGAGTTCATAGCCAATAACCTACGTGTTGCTTTATAGAGCGGAGTTAATAAAACACACTCACACTTCCATTTTTAATTAAAATAAATAACATAAATAATGAATAAACAAATTAATAATATCTCAAGGCTTCTCTTGTAGTCTCAATTTTGCAAATTTTAATAATATTTTAAATTCTGTGAGTTTCGAAAGGATTGCCTCAATATGAGGGAAGGATATTTAAAATAATAATCTTGGAAAATGAACTCTTCTATTATACTGTCTGAAAGTTGTTTATATCATATCATGTTTATATATTTATTAAGTGCCCCCCTCCCCCAATTCGAAAGCAGAATTTAAGCGCCTTATAGAATAATAATCCTTCCGACTCAAAGTTTCTGAATTTTCCCAGTATTTCTCGAAATATCTCTGTTGTCGTAAAATGTGTTTGCACATTCAGTTTAGAGTTTTACTCATGAGTTTCAATATTTAACACTCAATTGTGTGATGTCGTTAATTTATTTTATGCCTTCTAAGAGAGAACTTTCCGAAATTATACAGAAATAGTTAAAAGGATTTTCACCATATACTTCATTATACACTCTCCTAAATTTCATATATATATATAATCTCTATCCCTCTCTGCAAGCTAGACTCCTATCTAAGGGTTTATAAAAAATGCCTACAGAATCGTACGTGTACGATCCAAAGTTAACGAGAAAAATACGGTAAAAACTGATGTAAAGGGATACTTTTCCGTGCTCTGAATGTGATTGGCTGGATTTGTCATACTGTGTCCACTGTATCGAAG